>BLSH010074675.1:344329-365315 GCA_018402905.1 Glandirana rugosa | reverse complement strand
GTCCGCCCCAATATCGCAGTACCGCTAAAAATCGCAGATCGCCGCCATTACTAATAAAAAATTAAAAAAAATAAAAACCCCAAAAATGAATTCTCATCATCCGTAAACGCGGCCACTTTTGCGCAAACCAATCAATAAACGCCAATTGCGATTTTTTTATCACAAATATGAGGAAGAATATAAATCGGCCAAAAACGGTGAAAAAATAGTTTTTTTATATTTTTTTTTTGATTTGTATTTTAGCAAAAAGTAAGAAATTTGTTTTTTTTTGCAAAATTGTCACTCTTCTTTTGTTTATAGCGGCGATCAGAAATGACGCAGCAATGATCAAATACCACCAAAAGAAAGCTCTGTTTGTGGGAAAAAAAGGACGCAAATTTCGTTTGGGTACAACGTTGCACGACCGTGCAATTGTCAGTTAAAGCGACGCAGCGCCGAATCGCAAAAAGGGCTCTGGTCCTAAAGTGTGAAATCCTTCCGGGGCTGAAATGGTTAAAGCATGGTCACATGGTGATCAGGACAGTAAAACACTATTAGGTTGATTTAAATGATAAGTTCACCTCTTTTTTAAAAAAATGTACATTTATTATTTTTTTATTAGGTGCCTGCAGAGCATTGCAACATATCACAGGTGCAATATCAGGCTCCTGCAGACTGCCAGTGTAGCTATCTGCTCGTACCTCATATGGACAGGCAGTTACAGAATGACAGGAAACATTAATCACTTCAGCCCTGGAAGGATTTCTGAGAGCACTTTTTGCGTTTCGGCACTGCATCGCTTTAACTGACAATTGCGTGGTCGTGCGACGTTGTACCCAAACAAAATTGCTGTCCTTTTTTTCCCACAAATAGAGCTTTGTTTTGGTGGTATTTGATCACCTCTGTGTCATTTCTGATCGCCACTATAAACAAAAACGAGCGACAATTTTGAAAAAAAAAACAATATTTTTTACTTTTTGCTATAATACATAAACACTTACCTTTACTGTCCTCCATTCATGTTTCCAAACATATCTATTGCTTCTGTCTACTTCCTGATCAGACTGTAGGTCATGACACAGAAAGGAGTTGACCAGCTGACCTCATTAGCACACACCCTGCACCATCCACCCTCCGACCTACCTCCCATCTCCACCTGCACATTTTTTAAATGAAATTCAATTAATCAGTGATCACCCTTCTCACTAAATACACAATATACAATCAGATTGCATAGAGCATGGCAATCTTTATACTTGAATGCTATATTGGTACATAGGGGAGATGGAATTTAGAAGAAAAAAAAAGATGAACTTAGCCTTTAAGCTGGTGAGTGCAAAATCTGGTGCAGTTGTGTATGGTAGCCAATCAGCTTCTAACTTCAGCTTGTTCAATTAAGCTTTGACAAAAAAAATATGGAAGCTGGTTGATTTCTATGCAGAGCTGCACCAGATTTTACACTCTCCAGTTTTAGTAAATCAACCCCTTTCTCTCTTAAGGTATCTCTACTCTGGATTGAGGATCAATGGAGACACCCTTGGACAGCAGCATTGTCAATCTAGGGAGAGGGTGGTGTTAGAGTCACAAGCACATTTATGGACTTGATTAACAAATTAAAGTCAAACTCTAACCAACACTTTTGATAGCAATAGTTTTATAACTAACTCCACCTACCCGTTATAATCCATGATATATATGGATTTCAGGGACTTTTAAGAGCTCCAAAGTAAATATTTAACTATGAAAACTATATGAAAATGTCACAGCAATTATATATGTGTCACTAGGCTGCCTCTCATAAAGCCTGCTGTAATAACTTGCAGTGAGAACATTCATTGACTTAACACCTTGTCTACACTTATAATATTTCTTTAAGATGTTAATTTTGAGCTTAACACACATTTTCAAAGAATCACTCAATCAGCAGAACCCAAATATCACAGGGTACGCAATGTTTTCTGCTTGCAGACCTTGATTAGCAAACTGCTGGCTCATACATTAACCAGATGCCAGTGCGGAGAAGAATGAGGGATCAGAGTGGAGTTAGAGAACGGTTCTTCAAATATTCATGCAAAGAATAGATTCTGTACAGCTTTCCTTGCTGAGCAGAATGAGACAACACTTTCAACAGCTAATGCTGGATTTTTGTGAAGGCTTCATGTCAGATGCACAGTGCACATTGTCACTCATTTTCCTGGAGCATCCTAGACCTTATGTCATTGTTCTTAGCAGGGAATTAAAGTTTGCAAAGTGCAATTGAAATTTTATTTAAATAACTGCAGGGTATACACAAATATATAAACTTCGGACTAATTTTACAAAGACTATTAAGGCCTCCTTCGTTTAAATGCATCCATTTGCATTTAATGGATGCATACAGTGGCAAAAATTGGCAGGTTTTTGTGGCGGGAATGACTGGGGTATACGAATAGCAGCAGCCACTCAGCCTTTATAAACCAATGACAGGCTGGCAGCTGCCACTATTGTTCATGTGTAGCCACACATAAAGCAGTTACCTGCAGTTAGGAATGGATGTCCAAGCTTGAACACAAACTGCTATTAAACTGCCCCGGTCATTCTAGCTGCAAAAATCCACTGATTTTTGCCAATGGAATCCGGTGGATGCATCTAATCGGCCGTGAGAAGAAGGCCTAAATGTAGCTGTGCATTTCTTTACAACAATTACATATATCTATAGTAGCATTTCATAATTGGGGTGCCATGGCAGACTGGCAGGGCAGCCGTAGCATTTAAATAGGTGACAGAAATCTGAATCCGTCTGACCACTGCCGTGCTGTAAAGAAGGTCATAAGGTAGAACTATCTTGTGAAAAGGTGTGGGGGGAAAAGGGGGTACTCAAGATTCTGATTTGAAAGGGAGGGTGGGAAATTGAAGACTCTGATGTGAAAAAGGGGGCCACTGAGGACTCTCATGTGAAAGAGGGGGCCGCTGAGGACTCTGATGTGAAAGAGGGGGCCACTGGGGACTCTGATGTGAAAGAGGGGACCACTAAGGACTCTGATGTGAAAGAGGGGGCCACTGAGGACTCTGATTTAAAGGTGGGGTGGGGAGGGGGGGCTGAGGACTCTGATGTATAAATTGGGGGAGGGAGCTCATGACTCTGATGGGAAAGGAGGGATTCTGATGTGATGGTTGACCCCATTTTAGACTGGGGTGCCTCAAGATCTTGCATACTTTGAAAGGGTGCCATAACATGGCATCATACAACTAACTTACATATTTGAATCTGTCTTGATAGTAGCCTCTGACAGAGAAAATTCCAGTCTGCGGGAGGGAGGGCAGCACTGACAGCCAATCAGGTTCTGCTGCATGCACGTGTGCTAACAGGGAACAAGCTTAGAAAAGAGAAGGATGGGCAGGGTTGATGATTTATCAGTTTAGCTGCTCCTTCTTTGTCCAATCAAAAGGCTTTGGGAGTGGTGCTGACACTACTGCATTCCTTACCTTTATTAGAGAAAGTGGTGCCACTATCCTGCATGTGCTGTATAGCTGAGATATATGAATCAAAAAGGTTTCACAAAGCAGATTTACAGTATCCCACAAAAGTGAGTACACCCCTTACATTTTTGTAAATATTTTATTATATCTTTTCATGTGACAACACTGAAGAAATGACACTTTGCTACAATGTAAAGTAGTGAGTGTACAGCTTGTATAACAGTGTAAATTTGCTGTCCCCTCAAAATAACTCAACACACAGCCATTAATGTCTAAACCGCTGGCAACAAAAGTGAGTACACCCCTAAATGAAAATGTCCAAATTGGGCCCAATTAGCCATTTTCCCTCCCCGGTGTCATGTGACTCGTTAGTGTTACAAGGTCTCAGGTGTGAATGGGGAGCAGGTGTGTTAAATTTGGTGTTTTCGCTCTCACTCTCTCATAAGGGCAAGGACCGATGTGAACAAACACTATATATGTAAAGCGCTGTGTAAATTGACAGCACTATATAAGTACATGTAATAAATAAATTCAAAATAAATATATAATACATATATATATATATATATATATATATATATATATATATATGAAGGTTTTTGTGACCGGAGTTCATTCAGCCGTTCATGACTTTGTATCTGCATTTAAGGCGTATATAAACCCCAAAAATGAACTTCTCTTTTTCGCTCCCTTTTGGTCTGCTAAAAATATCATAGGAAATTATATCTGTTTAATAAGTCCAAAAGCTGTTGATTTTGCCAGAAAACCTGTGAAATGATGACTTCCTGTGATCTCTGCTTGTGCACAAGGATGGGTTACAGAGGTGATAAGACAATATCTGGGTCCTTTATAATTATTATATTATTATTATACAGGATTTATATAGTGCCAACAGTTTGCGCAGCGCTTTACAATAAAGAAGGGGCACAGTACAATTACAATACAGTTCAATTCAGAAGGAATAGGAGGGCCCTGCTCGTAGAGCTTACAATCTAAAGGATGGGCAGGGCTGACACCACATGCTTAGGAATTCAAAGCTGTGTTGTCACATCAAAGATGTAGGAGGCACATCAACAGCTTATTTTTTTGGTACCTGCAAAATGTTGAAAGAGATAAAATATGAAGAAATTGGCATGTATTGCAGAGATGTACAAACATGTTTTTCTTTTTCATTCTAATTTTTTTTATTTGCTTTAGGTTTAAACCTGCCACAGTATTCTATTCACCAGTTAGTTTAATACATTCTTGAATATTTATACTTTTAATTATCCCCTTGTCCAAACACTGGTACTGCCACACAAGACGGATAATCATAGTTTGTCATATTATTATTATAAAATGTTAATAAGAAAGCACTAAAGAGGTAAAATGGGCAGCTTTAGAGTCCTACCTTTTATAAAAAGTTTGGAAATCTGGAAAAAGTAAATATAAAAAAAGCAAAAATGGGTCACAAGCGGGGTGGGGGCATGGGGCCTAGAGTTGGGCTTTGGGAAGTGAACAAGTTATTTGCAAGTGCTTTCAAAATACTCCAAAACCTTCAGCATTGGAAGAGCCACATACAGCATCTATCTCCCCTACCTTCATCTTTCACATAATACTTTATAACAACCCCACCCCCCCCCCTTAATGTTTTTTGCATCCATACATTTTTTTAGCCTTTTTCCCATTCCATTACTCTGAGATGATGCTCCTACTTGGGTACATTTCCCTATACAGTATACTCTGTGAAATATTTTGATCTGAAAGTGTTTTTTTCTCTCACTTCAATAATTGTAAATATCATAATATAATACGCTGCAGGGATGATTGCAGTGCTTATTATGCTCAAGACAAATAACTCACACTTAGCAGTATTGTTAAAGATTACGGGAATATGGTTAAGAGAATTATGTTCCTAACAGCTACATTGCAGACGTATCTAAACAGCGATGGTGGTTTATGCACTAAGCCAGCTAAGACTTGAGTATAAAAGTATCTTTGATCCTAGATTTCTAGTGGTGAAGGAAATGGATGAGGAGCCATAAAATTTTATTTAAAATGTTAAAGGTCAACTCACGGCTCTCAGCTAATGTCAAAATGTGGAATCCTGGTCATAAAGGGCCATAAATTACAAAGTAAGACAAACCAACATATAAATAAGGGGGGCATTTCTGTCTCTAAGTGGATAGAATAAACATATATTTATTTTTTTAACTGAAAGACTTGACTTTTTTAAAACCTGAAATAGTGTACATGATAAATCGAAGGTTTTTATTATTCTTGCAATGGCTTTTTTGATCTGACAGCTTATAAGTGTTCATGTACTACAATGGAATCATAAACCAAATCACCGTCACAATAACACAGCTAACCTCAACCTTTACCCTTTCACAAAAGCAGCCCCACCATAAATGGAATCCCAGGACACACATTAACTGGGAAAAGCAAGAGCCATAGCAATTTATTAAAGGGTCAGTCCACCCAAGAGTGATATTTTTATTGAAGGTTGAGCATAGTTGGCTGAGAAAGTCCCTGGTTTGTTACATTTATTTGATACTCCAACAACAAGATTCCCCTGCCATTATCTGTACTCAGTTCAGGTCTACCTGGAAGTTTTGGGTGTTTCTGCTCACCCTTGCATGTTCCAGCAAGAAGAGAGTTATCCCCTGATAAGACAGCAGGTGTGTAGACCTGGAACCAAAACACTGGAATCTCACCAAAGGAGTTCTAGAGAAATATAGTCCTTTGTTGTTATATTTCTTTGATACTCCAACAACTAGATTTATCTGCCCTAATCTGTACTCTGTTCAAGTCTACCTGGAAGTTTGGGGTGTTTCTGCTCACCCTTGTGTGTTTCAGTATTTCTCACTACATTCTCCATGATAAAATAGAGTTTAAAAAGTTCAACAAGAAATAAGAAACACCCCTTCATATTACAGCAGGTATGGAGACATGGGAACCGAAACACAGATATTGCCAGTGGAGTCCTAGAGAGATTAAACAAACTTTAGGTGGTTTAACTCCACTGTGCTCAGGTCTGCCCAGTCCAGGAGTGATATGAAGCCCTGAAGCTCAGGAGTGCTTTTTATTGGAGGTTGAGCATAGATGGCTGAGAAAGTCCTTGGTTTGTTATATTTCTTCGACACTCCAACAACTAGATTTCTCTGCCATAATGTGTACTCTGTTCAAGTCTATCTGGAAGTTTGGGGTGTTTCTGCTCACCCTTGTGTGTTTCAGTATTTCTCGTTACATTTTCCATAATAAAAAAGTTCAACAAGAAAAGAGCCACCCATTCATAGGACAGCAGATAGGTAGTTCTGGGAAATGAAACACAGATATCACCAGTGGAGTCCAAGAGAGATAAAACACATTTCAGGTGGTTTAACTCTACTCCGTTCAAGTCTGTCTAGAAGTGATATTTTTATTGAAAGTTGAGTATAGTTGGCTGAGAAAGTCCCTGGTTTGTTATAATTCTTCGATTCTCCAACAACAAGATATCCCTGCCATAATTTGTACTCAGTTCAGGTCTACCTGAAGGTTTGGGGTCTTTCTGCACACCATTGTCTGTTTCAACATTTCATGTTACTTTCTTCATAATATCAAACAGTTTAAAAAGCTCTAAAAGAATAGAGATATTGCCCCCCCCCCCCCAGATACCACAGCAGGTATGCAGACCTGGGAACCAAAACACTACGATCTCACTAATGAAGTCCCAGAGAGATATAAAAATCTTCATAATACACCTGGCATCGGAAAGTTAAATAAGTCCCATCTATGATGCAAGCAGCGCTAAAACGAGGATCATTAGACTGGCACAGTCAAAATAAAACCCAATATGTAGTGAGAGAGTCTATAGACAGAATCTTGCTTCCATCACCACACCACGTGTAAAGGCGAAGGGGGGGGGGGGAGAGGATAGGATCCCCCTTAGGTGATGCACTCACCAAACAGCTTCGTACCCGGGAACGCCGCATGCATTAGAGCGGTGAGACGAGGCTGGTTAGAGGCCGGCATCTGTATGATTTTCACGCTTGATTTTATTTTTTACCAAGTGAGTGTACATCTGTAAGGGGGGTTGTGTGATTACTGTTTTCAATAAAACTATCAGTCAGATCTGCACCGCTCTAATGCATGCGGCGTTCCCGGGTACGAAGCGGTGTTCGGCCGGATCAGACTGCTGTGTAGTCACGCCCTGATGCGTTTCGTCATCACTTCGTCTGTTACCAAGTGAGTGTACATCTGTAAGGGGGGGTTGTGTGATTACTGTTTTCAATAAAACTATCAGTCAGATCTGCACTATGTGGAGCACTTTTATTTAAGGTAAATCCCCAGTGCTATTGACGTGACGAATGTGACACACCGGAAGCAAGAGGAATATTCATGTGAGCAGGATCTCCCTGAGAGGGCACCCCGGTTTATGCAAAGGCGCTTATCATTTTGCTGTTTGGTGAGTGCATCACCTAAGGGGGATCCTATCCTCTCCCCCCCCCCCCTTCACCTTTACACATGGTGTGGTGATGGATAGACTCTCTCACTACATATTGGATTTTATTTTGACTGTGCCAGTCTAATGATCCTCGTTTTAGTGCTGCTTGCATCATAGATGGGACTTATTTAACTTTCCGATGCCAGGTGTATTATGTCATATGTTTAAAACAGCTGCGTTTTTAAGCTATGTATTGAGCATGGTATATATGTCCTAAGCGCTGATAGTGGCATATTTTATTTTTAATTTTAATTTTGAGGTAACTATTTAGTGCCACTGTTTTGGAATAAAAATCTTCATACTTTAACTCCACTCCATTCAGGTCTACTTGGATGTTTGAGATGTTTTTGCTCACTCTTGTATGTTCCAGCATCTCCTTTTACAATTTCCATAATATAAAGTAATAACAAAAGCTCAACACGTAGAGAGATACCCCCCTCACCATAAACCCTTCTTAAAGAAGAAGGTATTCAAATGTCTCATGCCATCACAAACCCTAAAAATAAAAGTGTTATTCTTCCTCCTCAGGACAGTGGAATTACAGTGCAAATCATTCCTTTACATCCCATTGGCTAGATGCAAATCAATAACAGCTGGTGTACTGGTGCATAGTATAAATATAGCCTAATATTATATAGCCATGTCTTTCAAACTGCATCCTTTACTTAGTGTGTCTCATCTGAAGCAAATGTGAATGTCCACTGTCAATCCCAATATTTTGGGAATAGTTTTTAGTATGGAAAATAATAAATGGCAATGTTGTTAAGGAATGTGCAATTTTAACATTTGATTGTGTGTTTTCTTTTATGATATTGTTAAAGTCCCCCCTAAGTTTTCCTCAATAGAAGTTTTAGTCTCAATATACTCTGAATCTCATTTAGACGTCATGACCGGTATTATTGTCTTCTTATATAATAACTGTTAGGCATCCCACCAGGCATGAGTCACATGTATATATTTTTTAACCGATCCTGCAGGTAAATGGTTCAATTAAACCCCATGGAGCAGGATACATCCAAACATTTGATACAATGCCCTTTAACTCGCTTCAAACACGGCCACATAAATACTAGACGTTGGAAAGGCACCTCCTGTAGATTTGGAAGTGGATTTAGGCAATGTGACACGTCTTTCATTACAGATCCTGGAATTATATTTTTCTTTAGAATTAAATAAACTTCAACAAAACTCCCCACCAAGATGTACAGAGGACTTTTCAAGCCGGGGATAATTAATGTTCATTCTGGTTCCAAGTCACACTGAGACACATTCAAGTGTGTCGGAGAACAGTTTAAAAACCAAAAAAACATTTTTATCTGATTATATAATTGTACACCAGGACGCCAGGAGAAAGACGCAAAGTCAGAATCCAGCTCCTTCTTCTTATAAACTCACATCTCAAAAGATGACTGATGATTACACGGCTGGACATGTCAGAAGGAAAATAATATTTTTTAGGAGACAGCTATATTGTTTGATTTCATTTCTCTTGACATTTGCCTCTAAGTGTCTTTAAGAAATAATCGTCTGATTACATTGATGACAGCAAAGGACGTGCCTGCAGTTAGTTGCGGCTTTTTGAGTTCACACTGTAGCATTTATTGCTTTGTGTGTCAGAGGTGAACGGTGATTGGGCGTTTGACTTTTACTAATGCCGGTTAACATGAAGGTCAGGTATAACCCAATGATCACGGATAACAAGTGTCATACCACAAATACATAAATGCCTTGACCTTCTCATCCATCCACCAAAGGGAGCTTTGTCCATTCCGAATCTACCTGTAGTAGTTTTGATACACCAATTTCTAGAGGGGAAAGAGCAATGCCCTTTGGCACTATGTACGACAGGTTCACTTTATGCATGTACTTTCATGAAAACTGAACTCGTGCCAAATTCATTGTATTCATAGTTTTGGATAGTGTTACATAAGGAATATTATAGAGCCATTTATCATAAACATTTATACTAAAGCTGTATTACGTTTTTTTCGTCAGTGCCATGCAAGAAAACCATGGCATCTATGGAGTAGGGCTTGGGACACGGTGGAGTTGATTTACTAAAGGAAATTGGCTGTTCACTTTACAAGGGAAATTTTCCCCAGAGCTTAGTGACTGTGGTGACATTTAGAATACCCAATCACATGCATTTTGTGCTATGACATGATTGGATGATGGAAGTCACTTCATGGACAGTCTATTTTCCTTTAGTAAATCAACCCCAGTAAGACAGTATAATCATACAGGTTATGGTGAGAGGGAGTTAAAACGATCAAACAGCCCAAATGAGTGCATAGCACAGGAAAAACCTCTTAAAATGGAAGGTATGCGCATGTCCCACATATATCATATATTCCAAAAATAAAAGGGTTATCCCTCATCTCAGGACAGTGGGTGCAGCCATGCAAATCATACCTTTACACTCCTGAGGCCTGTACATCCAGAACTGCTGGTGTATAGTGCAAATATTGCCTTATATTATACAGCCGTGTATTCCAAACCACATATAGTTATTTTGTGCTTTTTAGGCATCATTAATGCAGTGTAAAAATCCTGAAAGAGATCAGAAAAAGCCAAACAGGATCATACAAAGTGTTAGTTCTCTGCCTATATTCTTTACAGAGAAAATGTGTATCAAAAGAGTTTCAATTTAAAAAAATGATCACTTGTGCTAAGGCAGTGGTCTCCAAGCTGCGGCCCGAGGGCTGGATGAGGCCCTTTGCCAGCCCTTATCCGGCACTTGGGGCACTATCCCTCCCAAGGATATGAGGCAGTATTCCTCCCACCAGTGACGGCCCATCCATTAGGGGGGCAGGGGTGCCTCCCCCAAATCCATCTGCTCAGCCCCTAATCTACATTTACTGTGTCTGGGTGGATTCCAATAGGTTTTTTTTAAGCACATGCACTCCAAAGACATGCTGGCGGGTGAATTGGCTTCTGCCTAGTATACGTATGAATGTGAGTTAGGTTAGCTTAGATTGTAAGCTCCTTGAGGGTAGGGACTGATGTGAATGTACGATGTATATGTAAAGCGCTGCGCTATATAAGTACCTGAAATAAATAAAATAATAAATAAATTAGAGCCTAAGGCTCTAATTGGCTTCAAAAAAGGGTGGGCTCGGGGTGCAGAACACTGCACCCTGAGCCCACCCAGTTGTGAGACAATAGCAAATTAATATTCAAGGCTCTTGCTTACTGGGCATTTAAACCCCCCTCCTGCCCAGACCAATTTTCGGCTTTCAGCTCTGTCGCATTTTGAATGACAATTGCGCGGCCGTGCGACGTTGTACCCAAACAGAATTGACGTCCTTTTTTTCCCACAAATAGAGCTTTCTTTTATTGGTATTTGATCACCTCTGCGGTTTTTATTTTTTTGCGCTATAAACAAACAAAGAGCGACGATTTTGAAAAAAGAACAATATTTTTTACTTTTTGCCATAATAAATATCCAAAAATAAATTATAAAAAAAAAAAATTATTCATTGGGTTTGGCCGATCTTCTACATATTTTTGGTAAAAAAAATCGCAATCGTCGTTTATTGATTGGTTTGCACAAAAGTTATCGTGTCTACAAACTATGGGAATTGATTTATGGTGTTTTTATTATTATTATTTTTTTACTGGTAATGGTGGCGATCTGCAATTTTTATCGGGACTGCAATATTTGGGCAGACATGTCGGATATTTTTTACACATTTTTGGGACCAATGACATTTATACAGCGATCAGAAATGTAAATGTCCACTGATTACTGTATAAATGTCATTAGCAGTGAAGGGGTTAACCTGCAGGGGGCAGTGAAGGGGTTAACTGTGTTCCCTGGGTGTGTTCTAACTGTGTGGGGGATGGGTTGGCAGAGACATAACAGATCTAACTGATCCCAGTGACAGGGATCAGTAGATCTGTCATGTCCCCTGTAACAGAACGGAGAACCTCCGTGTTTACATCGGGGGTCCCCCGTTCTTTAGCTCTGACGGGCGATCGCAGGTCAGGAGTGGACATCGAGTCCGCCCGACCCGCGGGCACACCCACGCAGCGTGCGGCGGCCGCGCGCGCCGCCGCCTGTGAGTGCTCACCGGGAACATGCAAAGGGGCGGACGTACATGGACGTCCACCCGGCAATTGAGATCCGCGATGTAGCCGTCTTTCAGCTATAGCGCGGATCTGAAGTTGTTAAAAGACAACGTTGTCTTGGACAGGGAGGGGAATCGCAGCTGCTCACACATCTCCACACATACACCAGACACACTAATTCACAGGTGACCACATAACAGTCCCATGGAACAGATCAGTGCTATCCAGGTGGCTAGATGTAGCGGAGCTGGAGAAGGTAGGAAGTGAAAAAGATGGAACAAGTCACTGAAGTGGTGATGCTTGGGGCACTCAAATGGAACAACAGGCGTCAGTCCCGTATAATAAATGGTACAGTGCTCCAGTGGCGGAGGGGCAATTATGGCCTATGATAGCCCCCACAGGGCAAGATGGTATACTGAAGGTACATAACATGGGAGGTAAAGCATAAATACTCTCACCAAGTCGGCCTGTCGTGGATATCCCATAAGTCCATAGGCAGTGGGGAGAGGAGGAAAAGGAAGGG
This sequence comes from Glandirana rugosa, assembly GCA_018402905.1. Lineage (NCBI taxonomy): Eukaryota > Metazoa > Chordata > Amphibia > Anura > Ranidae > Glandirana > Glandirana rugosa. The sequence goes on along the minus strand of BLSH010074675.1, from coordinate 352,818 downwards.
CAGGAAACCTTCTCAGTGGTCCCTTCTCAATAATCACTCCCGACGTTCGTTCCTCATAAACGCCACTTCCATCATTGCAAACATGGCCTGTAGAGGAGGTAGCCTCTCCGTCCGAACGTTACTTCCGAACGTTGCTTCCCGGAGATCCCGCAGTGAGAATGGCCACAAGCAGTAACTAGCAGTGGTAGGGGTCCACAACACGAGCAACATGGACACGAACGGTCTTCAGTGCATCACTTCCGCATCATCACGCAAGATGACCGATGTGGTGTTGTGACGGAACGTCACTTCCGTTACCTAATCTGATGGGTCGCCGATTCTGATGGATGACTGCACTCCGACGCTTGCATGGAAATGACATCATCCAGCACCGGCCAATCAAAACAGTCGTAGGCCTGCACTGACAAATGAGCATTGGACCATTGGAGCTTTGGGCAGTATTTATCCCTTCAGTTCCACTTGAAGCATCTTCGGAGGTATGATAGTTTTGTTTGTTGCACACAAGCATACTGCCATAGAATAATGTGATGTCGATGATGCCCTTTGGTAGAATGTACCCCCCTTCTGTGACAACCTGGTCACCACCATACTGTTAATCCTAGAATGTAGATTGTAACATTTTAGATTGTAAGCTCCAGAAGCAGGGCCCTATGTTTTCTCTTTTGAACTGTATTTTAAATGTACTGTCTGCCTTCATTTTCTAAAGTGCTTCACAAATTGTTGGTGCGATATAAATCCTGTATAATAACAATAATAATAATAATACTCCCTGCATCCTTCACTCTTCAATATATCTGCAACTGCCCAGCCAAGGCAAACATGAATGCAAAAGGTCAAACAAAATAATCAATAGCACCCATGTATTTGCCTATTGCTTGTGTTTCACTTGAGTGTCCATTTAAGCCACGGTTTTACACTTATTTCAATGGAAGCTACAAAATGCAGGTTATAAAAGCAGGTCATAATCACACTATAAAATGTAAAGAGAACAGCCCCAGACAGGGCAAATCATTTTGTTTGCCATTAGCCAATAAAACAGTAGCAACCTATAAAAACCAATCAAACAGGTTTTATATCATGCATCTTGACCAGCAGATCAACAATGCTTACTTGCTATGTCCTACTTCCTTTTATTACTATATAAATCATATTTTGTCATTCAGCCCTCGTTAACATTGAGCGCGGCTTTGAAATCGCACAATTTCAAAGCCGTATGTCAGTGCGACTTCAGTTGCAACTTAAAAGACATCTGTGCAGCTTCATGCACAGATGTCTATTGAAGTCACAACTGAAATTGTGAAAAGTAGTGCAGGAACTACTTGTGCAAATCGGTGCGGCGCCACAAAGTCGGCGTAACACAGACTGGAACGGTGCCATTGCCCGCAATAGGCTGCGACTTGTCATGCGGTTTGTCCTGTCAAATCACATGACAAATCTCTCCAACGTGTACAAGAGCTCAAGGAATTGTGATACATAACTGAACATCAGACATCATTGCACAAAAATGTAGTTGGCAGTTTGGTTCTTAAAGCAGAACTAAACCCATCAATTTAACTGTTTCCCAAAATTGTTTTGAGCCACTATCTCTTGTCTACTTATGTTGTGTAGTATCTCCCTCTGTGCTCAACCCCTGTTTAGTACGAGTTAGTTCAGATCTAATAAGCCGCCCCCTTCTCTCAGTTGGTGTTAGTACTTCACAGAGGCAAGGCTTAGAAAAGTCATTGCCTTCTTACACTTTAAAAGACTGCAAAAAGCATCCACTGTATTGCAATTATATATTTAAAAAAATGTGTTAGATTCAACTTCTGTGTCTTATTGAAGAATACCCACCGCTTATAAATCTTCTTTTTACATTAAAATACCGGCACTATATACCTTTTTGGATGATCTTTATACTATGGTTTCCTGATAACCTGCACAGTTTGTCCATAGCTGTGTGTTCAAGTAGGAGATTTCCACTACAGCCTGTATACACGCCTACATGTGTGATGTCAATATCATGTGACCAGAACTGTTCAACTGAAATAGGAAATGTTCTATCCAGCATAAGAGACTAAACTGAGCATGTACAGCTTTACCACACCACCCTTCTGTGTATGATATGAACTTGCTTAGATTGACAGTGCAAGAGGGAAGTATCTATGCATACAGGATAAAACACAATGCTGAGGATTAACCCCTTAAGTTCCACAGTGAGTATAACAAGCATGCTATGCTGCATATACAGACTGATTTTACTGTTGTAGCTTTAGTAACACTAAGCTGCATGTGGATGGTGCCAAGTCAGTAAGTGACCATACTGTCCAAACAGACTGGGTCTAAAAGGTATGTCAACAAATAAAGCAGCACATTAGTGCCTGAGCCATTGCTTATTTGGCCTTTCTTCAACTTATTACTGACACCAATACAGGAGTAAAGGAACTAGCCCGCATATTGTGATCATCTGCTATTCTATGACTCAGTCTTTGCTCTTCACATCTTGTCATCTGATTAAAGAAATAGTTCTGTAGCAGCCCCACATACATAAATGGCAATCAGACCAGAGGGGTTCTTGGCCTGTCTCTATTGACCACCTCCTATACCTGTAATATCTGTTGATAAGAGTGGGAAGGTAGACCTAAACCCAATTCCTAATATATCATATACATTTTAATATGTTTATATAATTTTAAATATTTTCTTTAATATGCAGCTTTCATTAAAAAAAAACTTGTTGAGCCTGCCAAGGGTCCTTGTTCAGGTACGTCCTGCTTTTCCCTTTGTGAATCTCCCTGACGGGTTTCTAATCCATCTGCAATCCGCCTGACAATAAAACCAAAATGTTGCCTATAGTTGTACTTTAAAAGAAAATAGAACCTTTGAATTATGACATTCTGCCTGCAATGACAGGGGTAGCGCAGTGCGGAAAGCTATAACAAGTGAAAAGTTTACATAGAACACGATTTTGACAGGATGGCGAGTGCGCCTTTCATTCACGTATGTTTTACGGATCACCGCACTTGGTCAGAGCAGTCAGAAATGACGTCCTTTGGGGGGATTTTTCTCTTGCACCTTCACGTTGAACTCGAGCTGACGAGGTGCAGAGGGTCAGCAGGGCAGAACGTAATTAAGAATTTCATTTCGAGGCGCAGTATAAAATCTATCAGGTTCTGTTTTACATAGGAGGTGTGCAACATTTACAAGGTTCCAGGTTTATTCTGTTTAATATTTTTTCAGCACAAGCCGGCAATCCGTTGACTCATTCTTTCCATTTTTTTTTTTTTTTTTCATTTCAGGTCTATTCATTTATTTAGAGGCCGCGTCCCCATAGGAAACAGCACCTGCTCACATTTGCAACAACTGTCAAGGCTGTTTTCATAACACATGCGGAGGGAGACGGAGCCACTGAAAGCCAAAGAAAACCTTGACATGCAGGGGGAGATTAGATTCTGATGTGATCTGGCCGAAGAGCTTTAGGCATGCTCCCTTTCATCTCTCTCTCCTAGACAGCACACTGGAGATTGGACATTTCGATAATCACCGCAACCGCACAATTGTTTAATAAGACATTTGTCTTTTCTTTATTTCATTTTGCAAACACGTGTGGATACTATTTCTTTTTGCGGCTCTGAACTGAAATTTAGCCCCCGTCCACCCTTGAGTATGAGATTTTTCAGGCGATAATGGAGCATTTTGTTTCCCATGTTTTTTTGGGCTTTTTCTGGCTTGACCATTTTTGTTTTAGCCAATGGAAAACTAGTTACTAGGAACAGGAGAGGCAAGAAATTGCATGAAAAATGCACATTACTCACATTTTCAGGTCGCAATCACACTTGGTTTCAGTAGTCTCTAACTCTTTGACCTGAAAAAAGCATTCTGATTGGGACCAGAACTACTGGGTAATTTTGGCATTTTCAAACAGACGTCAGCAATGACAGCCTTGTAATTTCTTTTAGCATAGGTGTTTTTTCAGTTTCAATAAACAGAGTAACTTGCGCATATGGAAGAACACCTTGCAGCATAGTATACATAAGCGAAATCAAGGTGCAAGTGCATTGACGTATCATACGTCGTGTGAGTGTGCAAGTTCCTTAGCAATGCATAGGTAGTAAGTACAACGGTTGAGGAGGGGGTACATTGCAACCAAACCATATTGACTTAGTGCACCTTTGAAGAAGAATTTGAGCTGCTGTAGGAGGAAACTCAAATCAGAGGACCACCCTTTGCAATGTAAACAGAATGTATGGTGCAGAGAGGAAAGACTGGAGAAGTAGCAAAGAGCTGAGAGAAAAAGATGAACAGAAAGAGAGACAAAGAGAAATGAGAGGAAAAAGAAGTAGGGATAGATGGGTATTGGGAGAGGCAACTTGAGTTGGGCCGTCGCAGATGTCACCACACCAGATTACACATCGACCCTCAGTACCAGTTTTGTCCATAGGGAGTGAGAGGGAAAATGGAATAGCCACAAACATTTATTTCTAACTAAGCAGATATATTGGATGTATATTTTGTCAAAAGACGTATTGTGTACCAACTGTATTTATTGTATTAAAATGCTATTTACACCTGCAGCTGGGAAGATTGCTATCTTGTCCTTTGAAGACATATTGTCCCTCAAAGAACTACTGGAAGTAACAAGCCTACGTGAGCAACTATCAGTATCTCAATAAGTTCCACCAGAGACCCAGATGGAACTTCAAAAGAAAGATTAGATAGCTAGGTCTCACCCACTGTAGAATATATAAATTGTATTAGATTTCTTAGACAGTTAGAGCAATACTTTATGCATCCAACACCATGTATCATGCTGCTCTCCTTGCATGTAGGTCTAACTATATGCTTATATAATAAATACATTTACTTTTCAATCTGGATTCAGCCATCAAAATGTTACTGAAACCCCTTGAATTTGGGGTTTCCCCACCAGGAGTCATTAAAATCTCCAGAGAAATAGTGAGGGATTCACTCTTTTCAAACATTTTTACATATTTTTTACTTTACTATGGAGAATGGCCACCAACTTTTCATCAAACAGATAGCACAACATTTTTTGTTTAAGCTGTGTAACTTGTTAGGATACCAACCCATCAATCTCTGGTCAATGAAGGTTAAAAGCCTAAATTAATCCAGAGTACAGTCAGTTGAATTAAAATTCAATAGCGCTTTAAGGGATTCTTAGGGATGCTGGAGTCTAGAATGGAATAAATAAATTGATAGATCCTGGCCCAAAAGCATTTGATTCTAAGGCAGTTTTACCATATATGTACTTATGTTCTAGCTGCTCTACAACCACAAAAAATGGCCCATAGCACTAGTGACAAGACAAAGTAAAAGGGTCCTATAACTATCCCCAACAGCATACACTAAATCGTTCTCGCTCCTCTTCCATTCTGTTCAACCACCAGAAATTAGCCATATACCAATACCAAACGTACTTGCTGGTCTGATACAGTGCTATGGACTCGTTTCCCAACCCTTTGTGACAGTGCTGAGCCAATCATGAGGCACCAACACTGTCAAACAAGATGGGGGAGTGAGTCATATGCTCACTGGTACCCAGAAGTGCTGGATGTTTCACTTTAGGTACCATGCCGAATGGACAAACCACCATTCAATATGGATGATTTTACATGTTCCAGATGAGTGGGTATGAACATGTAAGTATTGGAAGAGAGCATGACAGTAGGAGGAACGATTGTCAGACTAGGTAAAATTGTTCCTTTGTTCATTATCAGAAAAATTATGGAGATTCAGAGGCTGATTTCCTAAAGGAGCTAAGACTCTTCACACAGTAAATTGTTTGATACTACACTTCAGCTATCCAATGGTGGAAAAGCACATTTTAGTTAACTTATTCCATCTGCACATGATTGGGTAATTGAAGTGAATATTTACACAATTTTTTTTGCGAAGATTCTCAGCTCCTTTAGTAAATCAGCCAGTAAGCAGGGGGGTTAGTATACCTTTATGGGAAGCCCCACCCTTATGAACACCTTAGGGTTGGGTCACTTCCTCCTTATATAAGTGCCACTGCAAAGCAGTGTAAATCAGAGGTTGATGGGAAGTATTGTAGTGACCCGAAGCTAAAATGTGAGTCACAGGGGATCTAGGAGTATAACCCCTCTTGGGGTAGGCCCCAGGTATGGACATGAAAGGTGTATCTACACTGATAGAATCTAATGGAAACTAAATGAAGGAAGAGCTGGTTAGTACCACTTATCAGGTAAAAGATATGCCAAGTATTGCAGGAGACAGACGCTGTATGTGAAATTGATGGAATTGCTCTGCACCATGTTATATGCTCTTAGGAACAGGAACACATCCAAAAACACTGACCATGTGAACAATCATGTTTTGGGGACACATTTTGAAGTATCCTGTAGAGAGAGGGTCTCTGGCTTGAAATATGTGAGCAGCCAAAAGGGCAGAGTTTTATCCTGAGAAGGTTTGTTAGAAGCCCCAACCTATTCATGTCACTTGAGACCAAGGAAGGAGCCCTAGACCAGAATGGCCATTGTTGGTGGCCAATAAATCCAACAGTTTTTCTATCTGTAAAACCCATCAGAACATTGCATGGAGCTTGTATGTTCTCCCAGTGCATGCGTAGGTTTCCTCCCACACTCAAAGCTGGTGGGTTAATTGATTCCTTTCTAAGTTGGCACTAGTATGTGTATGTATGTATGCGAGATGGGGTCCTTAGATTTAAGCTCCTTGAGGGCAGGGATTGATGTGAAGGTACAGTATGTTAACCACTGCATAAATTGGCTGTGTTATATGAATACCTATAATAAGTAAAAACCGTAAAAAAAAATTTGCATGCTTAGGCAGAATGAAGAACGAGAATAGAGGTCAGAGGAATGAAGCTTCTACTTTGCTCTCAATGGGTAAACTGATGGATCTCTTTAAACAGACAAAAACACATTATGCATGTAAACTCATTTATACACATGGAAATACTCATGAAACATACATAAATGGAGAAAAAAATAAACTCTTTCCCATTTTCCTTGAACAGTCTTTCACATGCTGAGGAACTTGTATGAGTCCTAACATGCTGAAAATCCTCTGTAATCATTTAGTGACTGCTCCTTTTTATCACAAGAAAAGAAAATAGTCTGTTCACCACCCATTAGCAGCATGGTACCTTAGGGTAAGTCAGGGAGAAAATTCATGATGTGCCCTGATGGTGTGGCAATCTGAATGAGCACAGGGCGATTTCTCATTGCCCATTATGTAGAACGAGACGTGCCGCCCTTATACTAAATTTCTAGAATGTGCATTAGTATATAAAATCAGCTCCCAACTGGTTAATTGTGATGATAGGCACCGTCTTCTGTATTAGAGAAAGGAGGAACTGATTACAGCATCCTCCGTGTCTCGGCCTGCTGGAAAGATTCATTCCAGATGGCTGCAACCTTTAATCTTGAGAAACAACTGTGCAGATTTAAGTTACATTGAAGACCAATGAAGATTAAACAAGTGTGCTATAAATATCGTCTACGGTTGTTGCCTTGGAAAAGAAACAATAGCCTGAGTCTTCCCATACCTGGGTGATCACATAGACATGTGTAATTGTTTGTTCTGGAGCCTCAGACTCGGAATTCGGAAGCAGTCAAGGCCTGATATGAATGTCCTCATCGCAAATGTTTACAGTCCACTCCAAAACCAAGGCTGCTATTTACACCAGATCAAAAAAAACCTTAATTATCTTCTTGTTCAGACCTAAGCCAGCTATATATTGACTGAAATTTCAAAGGTTCAGCAGGGACAGGCCAAATTTCGATTTATGTATGGGCAGGGAGGTTGCACCGATCGACTTCTGTACAAATATCCTGTTGGAAAATATCTACTCAATCAGCTCCCCCAGTTATAGCCTGCAGCACTGATCATTGTATTCTGATGGCAGGGAAGCCCCACTGTCAGAATACAAAGGCACAGCAGGGAGGATTCCCCCATTCACCTCGAATGTGTGGATGGAGGAATCGAGTCATTCTTTTTGTTCAACGTGATGGTTTAATGAAACAAAATGAATCAGCTATGGGCTTCCCTAGACTGGCCATCTAGCAGTTTTGATACTTGACAAGAGAAAGTACATGTAAGGCTCTTCAATAGCCAGTTGCTAATATTTAGGTCCATAAAGACATTCTTGTTGCTAGTGTATCAATAACTGATGGCCAAAGGCAAGTACTAGTTTTTTTCTAAACGTTGACCGATAACTTCTCGGAATGTACATGAAAGAGAACAGTTCATAGTTTTGACGATCTACCGGTCAGATCCCTTCGGGTATCGACTAAGTAAAACAAAGTAATTTGGTAGTGCAACTTGTTTTTCTTACTGAGCTAAGGAGGTAGGTGTGTAAGCTCCACTTACCCCCTTAGGAGGGACGACACGGAAACATAAGACTGTCACCCCGAAGGGACGGTAGTCTTATGTTACTAGTCACGACGTCCGATATTGACCCCCTCGACTAACTCATCTATAAAAGGTTGTCCTATAAACATGTCTTCAGC
>BLSH010074675.1:323728-344319 GCA_018402905.1 Glandirana rugosa | reverse complement strand
CCCCCGCAATGGGGCTGCTGAAAAAATTGTTAAAAAATAATAAATAGTAAAAAAAGAAATAAAAACCTACTGGCACTAACCTCTTCACTATTAATATCTAATAGCACCACATAAATGTCCACTGCTCTACTGACACTGTCCTCTGCCCTACTGACAAAGTCCACTACTCTACTGACTGACACCATCCACTGTCCTACTGACACCAATCTCTGCCCTACTAACACGCACATAAATATACACATGTATGTGTGTTTGAGCTTTGGGGTGCACATCCTAATATAATAGGCTGCGCACACCTATGCTGATCTGTTCATTTTAAGTTTCTTATTTTGCTTTTTTGGCTTTTTTTCCCTTTGTGTAAAAAAACCCTATAAATTAACAAAACTAATAAGGAGACCATTTTTGGCATAGTTCTAGGATAGTTGAAAAGAGTTTCTGTAATACTCAGGGGCAATATAAAGCCCACTGATTTAAAAGCCACCAAAACCAACTACATTTCTCCTTTCACTTATTAGCTTAAATACAGTTTAAGAAAATGGCAAACTTCTGCCAGAATCTGCCAATTTTCACTTACATTACTGGAAATGTAAAAGTCTAATTTTAGCTCATCCCTATGTACAACTCTTGCAGTTAGTGCAGCCTTTCTCAAACTTTTAACATGGAGGAACCCGTGAAATAACTTTCCATTCTCAGGGAACCCCTGATAATAATTGCTATACTGTATCTACAGCTCATGGTACATTAGAGTGATGATCACTGGGAAAATAATCCTTACATGTGTGGTCAATAGGAAGAATCCCTCTTCCCAGCTTTACAGATAGCTAAAAAGATTACTGTTGCAGCGGGGCCGGTCAATAAAGTGCACAGGGACACCATCCCCCTAATCTCTATGCGCCAGCTCCTAATCTCCATGCGGGGCGCTGGACGCATAGAGTTCTACAACCTTTTTTTTTTTTTTTAAGCACATGATTAGAGCCGGAGGCTTCAAAAAGGTTGGGCTCGGGGGGCAGAGCACTATGCCTCGAGCCCACGCACTTGTGACACAATGTTAATTCGCTATTGTCTTCCTGCTTCTCCTCCCAGCCAATAAGGTCAGGAAGCAGAGACCGGATTGGCCAAGACGAGAAGCGACCGGATTGGTCAAAAGGAGAAGCCGTGGAAGCTGCCAAAGCCGTCTGCGTCCTGGATGGGTTAAGTGCGGGGCTGGCGAGTGGGTGAGGTGAGCTAGCTGGCGAAATAGGTGGACGGGCAGTGGGGTTGAGTTTGTTTGCCGCCCCTCCCAAAAAATGGAGCACCAGCCGCCACTGCAATGTTGTTAGTGATCGGAAGGGCAGAATTGCTTATTACTCAAGGAACACCTAGCCTCCAGAGGAAGGTGACATGAAACCCTGGTGCAAAACCACTGGTCTAGAGGTAGGCATAACAAAACCAGGAGGAAAAATCTTTTCTCATCACCTAAGGGCAACTGGATCAATTCTCTGGATTAAAGACTAAAAACTGTACTATATTATGGCTCATTTATGATTTTTTTCTCTTAGATCCTTCCTCCTATGCCAAGAAACAGACAGCTTATGCAGGAGTAGGGGCAAGACTCAGCATAAAGAGGCAGGGCATCATTTTTGTCGGGACTAAAGCACAGTAAAGGAAAAATACAGTGAGTTTCCAATGAGCACACATTTAAAATTATTACATTTTTAAATCTGAACTCATATAATAGACACATATGAATGCAGCTCTGTAATAATTACCACATCATTAATTGTATTTATAAATGCAAGCAGTATGAGTACCTGAATATGACCTGGTATTAGTCTTTTGCAGTCCCTGTACAGCAGGGCTGATCTGTAAGCAGAGGAAGCAGTACAAGGACCCGATCAGTTCATGTGCTGACAATCAGCATGCTGATAGGAAGAGAGAGCAGAACAGCAGAGAGTTTAGCTCATCATGGTGCTCCTTCTCCTTTCACTGTCTGGTCATAAGACGTAGGCCAGTGTTGCCAACCATCAGTATTTTTACTGGCAGCCATTAAAAAAACAGGCACTTTTTTGTCAGTGACAGGAAAAGGTTGGCAGTAAAAAATATGGCTGTGATGCTTGGTTTGGAACTGCGCATGTGCAGTTCCAGTACGGAGATGGCCGGGTTCATCCGAGTACCTGCTGCAGTGTGTTCAGGTGGTGCTGGCGGGGGCGGTTCTGGCGGAAGTGGTGCCTAAGCGTGTTGTGTGATGTCATGGTGCAAGGGTGTGGAGCAGTGCTACCAGAGCCCCATGTGTGGGTCTGTGGGACTCGAGCAAGGCAAGCCGGGAGCGGGACTGTCAGTGCTGTTTGGACTGGAGTGGACTGAAGGGACCACCTGGCGTGGAGAGAGACTGTCACTGTGACTCAGGAGGGGACATGATCTGTGCTGCTGCACACTGCTGTCAGTGTCACTGTCAATTTCATGTGTGTGTGCCGCCCATTCTAATTTCTTGTCCTCCAGAGACCTGTCCCTGAGCTACTTACTTACTATATCGAAAAAATAAAAAAATAAATATGTTTTTTTCCTTAATATCTACCTTAAATCACATTGCTTCTTGCATATTGTACTTGTTTGTAGCCTAAATCGTGAAATTTACACACAAAACTGTAATTTTGTAACATTTGGAAATGCAGTAAAAGCTTGGCTGTGCCAGTAAATGCTGGGTGCTGTGTCAGTAAATTTCAATCTGGTAGATTGGCAACACTGATGCAGGCAAGCTCAGGATGACCCGGGCTCAGAAGAAGTGGGTTTAATGAAGCTAAGCTCAGGCTGAGGACATCTAGTGGCAGAAAAATGTATTGTAGGTGTATCTCTGGACTGAAGGTGAATAATGCAGCAAAAGCTGGTTTTGTTAATTCCCTTTTAATAGACTACTCATGTTTATCCTGTTATTTTTGCCTAGAGTTTTGCTTTAAGTAATTCTTGATACAGCTGTGACATACTTGCTTTCATGTGTGTTGTATTAAGCCAGTACACTGACCACAATATTTAGCTCAACCTCATGCAATCTTTGTGATTATCAACAGCGGAGATAAGATATTAGCCACTCGCTGGTTTAAATAAGTGACCGACTTATATTGTGAGAAGAAGTGGTAAAGCAGAACCATTGTGTAGCACTGCAATTGAAAGGCACAGATATGACTGTCCATATGTCTATATATAAAGTAATTATAAACTATGCATAGAAGAAAGCTTAAAGTATAACTAAAGACAATTTTTTTTTTGTAGCTTTGGATAGAGTGGAGAAGGATTAGAACCCCTGTCAGTTTTTATTGTAGTCCGTGCCCCCATTAGGGAGATTCATCCTCTCTATTGGTCCTGTTTACTATTATCATTGAAAGTGAAAGTAAAAGAAAATCCAAAATTTTGGGTTGTCCCCAGAAAAGTAATAGAGGGGAAATCTTCCATTAGGGACTCGTTCTGGTGAATTAGGCTTTCCCAAGAGATTCCCTCAATTTGCAAGGATTTCCTTTCACTTTATGTTTGGCTACAGGACAGAAAGGGAAGTTAAATCTCCCCAATGGGACAAATAGGGCGAAAATAAACCTTACAGGGGTGATAACCCTCCCTTACTCTATCCAAAATAAAAATAAAAAAGTTTTGCCTAGTTCTACTTTAAAGGAAAAAAACACATTGAAGGGCAATTTATATTGTTACTTTTAATTGTATACATTCGGATGCACTAAAAGACGTGTTGTGGTTCCCCATAATAATACTTGGGAGGCCCAGAGGTGTTAGTGGCAATGCATTAAAATGTATAAAATTGATGCATTGGGAAAAGGCATTAGTAAGCCTTAGATAAAAGCATATCTAAATCCACAGCTCCGCTCAAAACTCACCCCTCCTATACATGGACAATTTGGGTGCCTACCACTGTAGTCCATCTCCACTCCCCATCAGAAATATGAGAAAAAATGTATCAGCTACATTCCACTCTTAGCTCTTTTTGCCGTATTTATTAGTTGTCAACAAAATTGACTACATACAACATTGTCTATACCTGGGAACTAACCTACCTTGACGCATTTCGCCATTCCTGGCTTGCTCACACGGATGGGGGAAGGAGAATGTGGCTGATACATTTTTTCTTCTATTTCTCTTGGTCAATGGTTGTTAACCCTATTCACATAAAATTCAAAAACACATTGAAAACATGCATTGAAGAGAGAAAAATAATGCATGAAAAAGCACCAGTCGTTGCTACAAAAAATGCATCTTTAGGATGCATGGATCTAAATGGGTTCTAAGGCTTGGGAACAAGATCTTGCATGACTGGTCAGTAGCCCAAAGTACTGTAAAGTCCAGATTTGGCTTTCCAGCAGAACAAGGTCTCATAGCCATACTCAATACAAAGAGCGTTAACTCTCAAGGGCAACCAATCACTTCACTCTACTAAAACAGAGCCGAACATCATGAATTTTAATTGACCATTGTGAGTTACTGTACATAATCTATAGTTGCAACATTGTAGAAAAGATGAAGACTGTTCTGGTTTGTGTGTATGCAATTGATTTCCATTCCTGTAAAGCCTTTGTTCCAGTATCTTGTCTATCGTGACTAACCAGAATCCACAGATTCCAGAAGTCTCACAAAGTCTTAAAAAAAACCTAAAAACTGAAGACAGTACACCCACGCAAACATTAGAATTCATTTTTATGTAATCTGGCTACGGCTAAGTGAAATTTGACCTTTAATATGGCTTACTGCACTTTGCCAATCATTGTTGCCCTTTACACAAGTCTGACTTAGTAAACCTGAGATTGTGCTTAATAGCCATACCAGAGCCCTGTGCAGTCACTCATATGGCTTAATAACAAGATAATGCAAACAGCAGTGTACTGGTATATAACAATTAGATTCCACATTTAATCAGTTTCAGCAATTCTTGTATGCTGAACTGCAGGTATATAAGATGTCACGGCCGCTCTACCACCCCCCCCCCGTCCCTCTCCTGCTCCTGCCCCCTCCCCTCTCTGCCATTTCCAAAGGTGTCCCAGGCTGCTAAAGTGTTCGGGTTTGGCTTGAAGAAAAGGTGGCAACCCTATCAAGGAGTGTTGCTGCTCTTTCAATGCTCAATCAGCAGACTGCAGGCCAGAGAGGTGACACCATTGTTTTACTTAAAGCCATTATCAGATCGAGCACCCTAAAGTATTTACATAATCTAAACAATTAGTAGGTGCCCTTTAAAACAAGACCTCATTATTCTCTGAATCTACAAGCATTGTGGAGAAATTAGTTCACAAAATTCACAACACAGGCTTAGCTTGCTGTCTGAGAATAGATTTTGTTAAGCCTCTAATGGAAACAACAAGCAAGTGTTTCCAGTCTGTTAGTAACCCACTGAAACCTACTCCAGAAACTTTGTTATGATCTTTAAAGTGACACTAAACCATATCCTTATTCTCCAGAAACTATCAATACACGTCATCCACTACTTGGTGATCCTGTAATCTATTTTCTATGAAATAGTTTCTTACTGTGTTTTTATGCCTAATTGTAACTACTGTCCTCCTCAGTGTCCAGCTCATCTGTGACAGACAGATGAGCTCATGACTGTGCTCCTTCGCTGTTCAATCACAGTCCTGGGGCAGGTCCATGACAGCCTGGACTGGAAGTGAATTGAATGACCTTGGCCATCATCTAACCCTAAAGACAGGTGACATCTAATGGTCACAAAAAGTACTGCAGTATATAGCAGTATTACATTAAACACTTTTTTTAAATCTATTTAATTTAGCTTGTACTGGGCTGGAAAGCATTACAAAATCCTTTACCAGATAAGTGAGTTCATGTGACAGACTCAACTGGGACAGAAACCGGGACAGAGGCTTTCGGAGGGGGCTGCAGACTAGCCTCTTGCCTACTGGCTATGGGCCATGGTTTTTAAGATAGCACTGCTCTTTGGGGGTGTATGACCGGGGGACCCTAGGAGTAATGTTACTTTGTATTCAAGTCCATTTCTCCCCAAAACACACAGACTCTGGGAACTGGAGGACCCCTATACATGACTATGGACCCTGGCATTTGAGGGAGCTACAAGCATTTAGAAAGATGTCCTGTTATATAATGTAAAAGGACATTATTACATTTAACAGTCAAAAAAGCCATGATGGTCTCTGCCAACTTGACACTCAGTAAACTGATTTATATGGTTAATGAGATTTGGACAGCCCTGGGCCTTCTGTTGCCTACTAGCCTGAGGTGGGGTGATATCACTGTGTATTATGTGTTTATTAAGTAGGTCTTCCCCATTGTTCTATTGTTTCTGTCGGTCTGCTCATCTCTTGAACAGGTGATTTATATTGTGACCACTGTATCTTGTTATAGAACCATTGTGGGATGTTACATGTTTATGTTGATTAACTTACGGGTTAATTAAATCACTGTCAGCTATTAGTTTCAAGATGTGGATTAGCATATAGTATACAGTATGTTGGCTGTTGTTTAGCTATGTTAATTATATTCCTGTTTACAGTTTGTATTGTTAAGGTAATAGTATCAGGAGGGGAATGTCCTTCTGTGGGGTATAAAGTATGTATCTGAGTTTCAATAAACAGTCATTCCTTTGGATTTTACCTCGACATCTTGTCTGTGTATGATAGTTGGGGTAAAGGGCTGGTATTAGCTCTCAGTCTGCTCGGAACGGTTTGGAGGGCAGAAGGCACTGTTTGGTGGAAGGAAGCATCTAATCGGGGTACCAATCGGTTTCGTCACAATTCATATTTGTGCATTGCAACTGTGCAGTTACTGTAGTTGTTGTCCTGGAGTTCACCTTTAAGGATGAATTTATGGCTAGTTTATTATAGGCACTGTACTTTGAACTTTGTCTTATTTTAAACTGATCGTTACTTTTCCAGCGTCTGCAACAGCCCAGTATACTCTACGTTTTAAGTAAATTACTAGGCTATATACAAACAGATATAAAATATAAGTACTATAAGAAAGCCAGAGGAAGATGTTCCATTAAAACACAATGATTATGGTACAACAATGTGTTCTGTTTTACGTTTACATCTGTCCGTGTAATCCAAATGGGACTCAGAGAGCGATTTGGCCCACAGCTAGATGTTATGTCTTCGGAGTTAATTTAATATGGATAAGACATTCTCACTTAGCTAACTCCCTCATCTGCAATATTGTTCATCAGAAAACAAGATATCTAGTGAGGCCAAGGATCTTCCTTACTAAACGTAGGAGGTATGTTGGTCATGCTAGTTGCATTTAATCCTGTGAATCTTCGTACCAATACTGTGCACGGAAGGAATTAAAGGCACACTAACTTTACAAAGGTCCTATAGTTCATTTTGTGTATTGCAGGGAATACAATTTCATAGTGAAGTAAGGGGGTGAGTTGGGGGTTCCCCTTTCTGTGGGAGACATGAACCATAAAGGAAGAGCTTTTTCTTTCATATTGTCTTTTGTTTCACAAATTGTATTGGGTTTCAATGGAAGTGGATTACAAAACAAGCATAGAGATGAAACTGACAAAAAAATAAGCATAGATGTATAATGATAAAAGGGTATACAAGAGCATGAATGAGATATACAACAATCATGTTTAAAATTGAATTATGAGGCAAAAGAAAAAATAGCCATTGATTATTCCATATTACATAAAGATTAGGTAGTAATTATTTAAAGAAAGAGATTTCGACATAACGTAACTACATTAATCAAAAAGGAAGGCACTGCAATGTGTTTTGGTATGGGTGAAAAGGCAAAGAAATACAGAAAAAGTAATATATTCATATTAAAATAAATAGATAAAAATAAAATAATACTAATAGATATTATGGAGATACATTAATAATAATAATAAAATAAAAAGAAGATATAAGAATATATAAAGAAGAATGTAGAGAAGGGGAAGGGAGGAGGAAGGAGAGGAGGGGTAGACTAATGGGAAGGAAGAGGTAGGGAGGGAATCACAACCATGCATACACACAAAATATTAAAAAGAGAGTACTGTGTAGTCAAGGTTGAGAGCAACATTATGATTTACCCATGGAGTCCATATTCCAAGAAATTTTGAGTGTGTATTGTTTAGAATAATAATCTAATAAGCTTTTCATGAACCTTGGATCCCATGTTTCTCTGGGGTTCATTTACTAACAGTGGAGAGTGCAAAATCAGGTGCAGTTGTGCATGGTAGCCAATAGTTTCCATGGTTACCAATGGTTTCTATGCAGATCTGCACCAGATTTTGCATCTACCCAAATGTTTCACGTCTGAAAAACTCAAGTATGGTTCCCTCCAAGCTTTTGCAATATTTTTTTTTTTTTTTTTTTAGGAAATACAGATAATTCAGTCTATGGTAAGGGACATGTTTTTGAGCCTTTTGGGTAAAGCCGGGTAAAGAGCATTATATGTAACTTATTGCCAGAGAAAAAGAACACACGTGCTGCCTAAGCGCCAAGTCACACCATATGTGTTGCCCAACACAGTCCCAATGCATGGACAATATAGATCAAGGAGAACCCTCCAGAGATGCAGGACTATTATGGGCAGTACGGACAAAGGACCAAGACGCCACAATTAAAAAGATATACATTTTATAGAAAACATGATAAAATCATTTCGAATGAAAAAAGAAGGAATAGAGCTAAGATGCATGTAAACTATGGCAAAAATATGATCAAAATGACCTAAATATGATACAAGAGAAGAGTAAGGTATTCGACACGTTTCGAGAATTCTGAATTTTCCATTCTTCTTCAGGGATGCTCACATATTGTATACATAGTTATTCAGGTCATGAAAGACAGCATCACAAGGATCTAAGCCCAAAGGGAGTATAAAACCAATAAGTGATTTGCCACCCCAAGGATAGAGTGGGATTAGCAAGACATCCCCCGACAGCCGGAAGAGCAATGCCACTGGGGGTGAACAGAGTGAGCCCAACTAACCAGTGGAGGGTCTCAAAGAGCAGGATCCATTGGAGAGCAGCGTGCACCTTCAGCTATCAGGACAATAGAGTAAAGTTGAACTAAAAAAAAGTTGATAACAATGTAAAAAAAAAATGAAACAGTTATAGGAAGCTGTTAGTTCATCTTTGAATTTTTTTCTGAAAAGGTGAAGAAACCCTTTAAAGAAATAACTGCCACTTTATAGGCACACTCCCTGGCACCATTGTGAAAGGAAAAGTCCTAAAAATGAATATGGTAGCATAACCATATGAGGCAAGAAAGCTTAAAGATCACCTATTCAACAAAAATCTTTCCATTAGATTATATATTGCAACTGTGTATTTAGTTGTTTACTTGCAAATCTAAAAGTAAAGTGGTATTAAACCTAAAAACAAAAAGGTAATATATTGCAGTTTACCAATCCTTAGATGTGGTGGCTGCGTTCATTTTTTTCCCCTTTATTTTCATCTGGTGATCCAGGCTGTAACACCCTTCCTGTGTCAAGGGTGCTCCTCTATTTATGGAGGAGTAACAGAGCCACCCTTGGACAGCAGCATTGTTTGGAGAGGGTAGTGTTAGATAGACTAGTAGATGTGGATAGACTTTAAATAAGTGACTTACAAATTTAAAGCAGAACTAAACCCTCCTATCCTTTTCAGCCAAGGAAGCTGCCATCTTAGCTGCTGTTTGATCTGCAACTGCCATGGTGCTGCACATGTGATCAGTTATGACACCAGCCATTGGATGGTTTTGCAGTTTGGCTGAGAGCACAAGCAAATGTGACAGTTAGCATTCCCAGCATGCCAGAAATGTAACTTTTTTTAAAAATCATTAATTTGTTGGGTTTAGTTCCACTATAAGCCAGACTCCAGATAAAACTTTTTAACCCCTCCAGATCCGCGCTATAGCCGAAGTACGGCTCCAGAGCGGATCTGAAATGCCGGGACGACGTCCATGGACGTCGTCCCCTGTGCACGCTCCCGGTGCGCCCCCTGGCGGCAGCAGCGGCGCGGGTGCGCCGCACGCTGCGCGGGTGTGCCCGTGGGTCGGGCGGACTCGATGTCCGCTCGAGACCCACGATCGCCTGACAGAGCTGCAGAACGTGGGAACCGCCGTTGTAAACACGGCGGTTCCCCGTTCTGTGAAGGGGGACATAGCAGATCTACTGATCCTTGTCACTGGGATCAGTTAGATCTGTTATGTCCCGGCCAGCCCCGCCCCCCCCCCACAGTTAGAACACACCCAGGGAACATTTGTTAACCCCTTCAATGCCCCCTGCAGGTTAACCCCTTCAATGCCAATGACATTTACACAGTAATCAGTGGATATTTCAATTTCTGATCTCTGTATAAATGTCATTGGTCCCAAAAATGTGTAAAAAATGGCCGACATTTCTCCTGCAATATCGCAGTCCCGATAAAAATCGCAGATCGCTGCCATTACTAGTAAAAAAAAAAATAATAAAAACGCCATAAATCAATTCCCATAGTTTGTAGACCCGATAACTTTTGCGCAAACCAATCAATATACGCAGAGTGCGATTTTTTTTTTACCAAAAATATGTAGAAGAATATAAATCGGCCAAAACTGGTGAATAATTTTTTTTAATGGATTTGTACTTTAGCAAAAAGTAAAAAATATTGTTCTTTTTTGCAAAATTGTCGCTCATTTTTTGTTTATAGCGGCGATCAGAAGTGACGCAGAGGTGATCAAATACCACCAAAAGAAAGCTCTATTTGTGGGAAAAAAGACACAAATTTTATTTGGGTACAACGTCGCACGACCGCGCAATTGTCATTCAAAATGCGACAGCGCTGAAAGCCAAAAATTGGTCTGGGCAGGAGGGGGGTTTAAGTGCCCAGTAAGGAAGTGGTTAAGCAGTTACAGCAATCAATTATTTTATATTTTTGGGATAAAGGTTTTAAATGAATGAATAAAAGCTGACAATTGTAAGCACTCCTGCCAGTGTTAAATGGTTTGTGCCTGTTAAAGTGCAACTAAACCCATTGGTTTAAAGCGTAACTCTACTTTTGTTGAGTAAAAAAACATTCCCCTCTTGGTTATCTATGTACATTGCAAGGATTATAACAAACTTTGTTGCACATTTCTACCTCTCGTATGTAAAAAAATAAGCAAAATGTTGGGCCCAACGCCAGAGAAAAATCCGCGTTTTTTTCAGCGTTAATGAGCGCTAGTGAGCGTCAGCATCAATAGGCATTTTTTTTAAAAAAAAGAACATTCCTCTGCTATTTTTTAACCTAAAAACGTTGGCGTCAAAAACGCCGGTTAACGTTGTTACGGCGTTTGTGAGCGTTTTGCGGCATCGGCGTTACAGCCTTGGATGCGCCGGCCGTGGGTTCTACTTTCAGCTCACTAACGCTGACGCCCTCTACTGCTCAAAAACGTCTTTATGGGGCCATTGAATAACACAGAGAGCTGCAAAAAACGTGCCGTCAAAAAACGTCCGTGTGTATGAGGGCCTAAAGGAATAGATGTTTGTCTGTCTGTGTCCATGTTCAGAATGAATCTGTATGGAAGTGGTTTTATAATTATCAATCAGCCGCTGCACCTGTAGGGCTCTAATGAGCAAACTTGCAGGGTCTGCATCCCTTTAGATGTGATTTCCCTATGAGAGTATCTCACCAAAAATAACATTATTGTTTCACGGGGTGCTCAAAATCTGACTTGTATCTTAGTGCAGACTTCTGGGAAAATCTGTAAGCCAATCACACAAGCAGGGGGTGTTATGTACACCATCTTTGCAGAGAACACCTCCAAGGTAGCCATATTGCACTGCATTTTACAGAAAATTAAAGTGCTGCAGATTGAAAAGGAAAGGTAATTTTTAATAACATTCAATCACTATATGACTTGTGTCACAATTATATACACTATATTATTTTTGTTTTATTTGCTAATTTTTTTTCCCACAAAATTGGAGTTACCCTTTAACCACTTCAGCCCCGGAAGAATTTCCCAGGTTAGGACCAGAGCACTTTTTGCGATACGGCACTGCATTGCTTTAACTGACAATTGCACGGTCGTGCGACGTTGTACCCAAACAAAATTTGCGTCCTTTTTTTCCCACAAATAGAGCTTTCTTTTGGTGGTATTTGATCCCCTTTGCGTCATTTCTGATCGCCGCTATAAACAAAAGAAGAGCGACCATTTTGCAAAAAAACGCAAATATCTTACTTTTTGCTAAAGTACAAATCCAAAAAAATATATAAAAAAACATTTTTTTTCACCGGTTTTGGCCAATTTATATTCTTCCTCATATTTGTGATAAAAAAAATCGCAATCGGCGTTTATTGATTGGTTTGCGCAAAAGTGGCCGCGTTTACAGACGATGAGAATTAATTTCTGGGGTTTTTATTTTTTTTTTTACTAGTAATGGCGGCGATCTGCAATTTTTAGCGGTACTGCGATATTGCAGCGGACATGTCGGACATTTTTGACACTTTTATGGGACCATTGGCATTTATAGGGGGATCAGTAGATCTCCCATGCCCTCACTAACAGAGCGGGGAACCGCCGTGTGTACATCGGCGGTTCCCCGTTCTTTGCCTGTGGCCACTCATCGCGGCTCGCCGGTCGACATCGGGTCAGCCTGAGCCGCGGGTACACTCCTCAGGAGTGCGGCAGGCGCGCACGCACGCCCCCTAGCGGCCATTCGCAGATCGCCGCTTTTTTATGGCGATTCGCGCCCAGCGTCCACACTGCCGCCGTAAATAGACGGTAGGCAGTGTGAAACTAGTTAACTGCTTCCAAAGACAGGTACATTCAAGGCATGCTGTGAACGATAACTGTCGCAGATGCTTGTGCTCTCATACCAACTGTCAAGCCATCAAATGGCTGCTGTCAAAACTGATCACATATGAACACTTTAATTTATTTTATGCATTTTATTCACTTGTAAAACTTTCCCTGTTATAGATATCTAAAAGCCCTGAGACTGTTGCTGGGTACTGCCATCTTGGATGTGATGTTAGTAATCCCAGCAGACTCAGAGCTGTGTCTACTAGTGACACACTACTGTGTTCACATTCTCTTCTCCCTTGGCAGCTACATAAAAGATCATGTAGGGAGATGATGAAAGGAGCAGAGGAGCTGGGCCAGCATAGAAAGTAATTAGACATTCCCAGGAGAAGGAGAGGAGAGGGTAATGTTTGACTTTTTAGATTGGTAACAGGGCCTCTTTAAAGTGTATAATAAGTCAAAACCTTTGTATTTGTTATGGAGGTTAGGTCAGGTTTTATTGTTCTCTGTTTCCACGCTGGGAAGATTCACTCTCTATCTGTTTGACCTAATGACCATTGTCACTGGAACAGGAAAAGAGGGGAAACCAGTGGGGAGCCTTGCTGCAGTAGTAACTTTCGATCAGGGCATTTCCTTCACTTTCGAGAGACTCTCTCTTCCTGTTTTGTCTAAGAGACAGGAGGTGAAGAGGACTCTCCCCAGTGGAACCCAGGTGGCAACAAAAACCCCATGGGAGTTTTAACCCCTTGGTGTTGGCTCCCACCGGCCCTTTAAGGGCTTTAGAATGCCGTAAGTTGGGGCGGGGCTTGTGACCACTGTGGTCGGCTGTCACACCGGTCACATGATCGGAAAACTCCTGATCACAAGCAGCGGTCGGGAGGTTCAAGTTAGCCGCAGGTCACTGTGCTGGGAGCTTGCATGGCACAGCTCTATGGGCGCTATTGCACACAAATATGCGGCCACTCAGAGCCAAGAGGCCGCATATTTGCATGTGCTCTGCACCAAGTTAATATTTGAATACTTTATCCAAAAATTAAAAAAAGAAAAAAATTGGGGTTTTTAGATATACTTTAACCGGTTCCCGACCGTGCACTGTATATTTACTGCTGCAGAGTGGCTCTGTAGTGCGAATCGACGTATATAAGCGGCAGCCCGCACATGCGCAGTTAGTGGGTGGGAGCGTGCCGCTCTCGTGCCCGCCGCACTCTGCAGGAGCCGCGTTGACCTGCCAGAGAGAAAGAATGGGGAACCGCCGATGTAAACACGGCGTTTCCCCGCTCTGTCAGTAGGGACATAGGAGATCTACTGATCCCTGTCACTGAGATAAGTTAGATCTTTTATGCCCCTGACAGCCCAGCCCCCTCACAGTTAGAACACGCCTAGGGAACACAGTTAACCCCTATATCTCCCCCTGCAGGTTAACCCCTTCATTGCCAATGACATTTATACAGTAATCAGTGGATATTCAAATTTCTGATCCCTGTATAAATGTCATTGGTCCCAAAAAAGTGTCAAAAATGTGCGACATGCCCGCCCCAATATCAAAGTCCCGATAAAAATTCCAGATCGCCAGTAAAAAAAAAAAAATGGAAAAACGTCAGAAATGAATTCTCATGTTTTGTAAACGCTGCAACTTTTCCGCAAACCAATCAATAAACGCTGATTGCGATTATTTTACCAGAAATATGAGGAAGAATATAAATCAGCCAAAACCGATGAATACATTTGTTTTTTTATATTTTTTTTGGATTTGCATTTAAGCAAAAAGTAAGAAAACGTTTTTTTTTTTTGCAAAATTGGCGCTCTTTTTTGTTTATAGCGTTGATCAGAAATGACACAGAGGGGATCAAATACCACCAAAATACAGCTCTATTTGTGGGAAAAAAAGGGCGCAAATTTTGTTTGGGTACAAAGTCGCACGACAGCGCAACTGTCAGTTAAAGCAACGCAGTGCCGAATCGCAAATAGTGCTCTGGTCCTAACATGGGAAATCCTTCCGGGGGTGAAGTGGTTAATGTAATTCCATTGCTCTTTGGGCAACCTGTATCATTTGGTTACAGCACTAAGCTTTTGTATTATAGAGATTGTTCCAAAAGAAGCACCAGAGATAAAGGAGTTCTATGGGCACAGCATATATGTTCATTTATAACATTATTGTATTTAAAAACAATACAAACAATAGTTATTTTTAACAAGCCAATATAAGATTACTTAAAAAATGTCCTTTCATGTTGTGAGTGCTGCCTGTCTTCTGGCCGTCTCTTTCCACAACTTCCTGGTTTCCCTGCATACTTTGTAGCTTCTCCACTGCTGTTTACTTTCTACTTCCAAGGACTACATATCCCATGGTACTTTGCTGCCTGAAAGCTGTCAATTCCTGCACTGACTACTGAACCACCTCCTCTCAGCACCTCTGCAGTGTGACACAGCAGTACCTACCCACAGGTTATAGAATACGTGCCACAGAATTAAAGGACATAAACATGTGTGTGTCTTCACAAAGTAAGTTTACAATATACATATTATTAGGAGTAGGCTAGAAATAATTGAAATTCAATGTGAAGATAGATATATGGTTTTCAATTTTGACCAGAGATACTCAGAGTGAAAAGTCAAGTTAATCCAAAACCAGAGCACAGACCAGAACTAATTTCTGGATTTTGTTGGACGGTTAAAGAACTGCAATTTTTTTATTTCCTGCATTTGTTCCAGGCTTCGGTGCCAAAACGTTTGACTTCCTTTGCATTTTCAAACCCACAGGAACACACGTGGTGGTTCCTGACAGTTGCAGAGTGATCATGTTACAATAGTAAAAGAGGAGAGAATGGTAAGACAACCTAAGGATGTCAAAATAAAGAGGGACAACAGATATATGACGTCCCTCCCTTGGGGCAAAACCACTCACAGCATGTAAGCGTGGGGCTCTGTGGCACCAAGCAAAGACTATGCCAACTTACAATAAAAAACTGCACACACCCAGGAGAGGGGGTGTCATGAAGAGCCACAAAGATGGGAGCCACTGGGAATAAGACCCAAGTCAAAAATGTGCAACACAACCAATATAAATGTCAGTACAAAATTTATTGAAAAAGGTAAAAAAGTCAAATGACCAAAATTACAAAAATGGAACGAGACAAACACCCCCCCCCACCACCCACATGACAACGTTGTCAGATAAAAAGAGGACCAGGCGCCAGTCATGCATTACCCGTCATGCATACACAATTCAAACCTCCTAACCTAATGGCTACTACAGGTGGACTACCATAATCGGCATTGAACATCAACCCTGGAATGCCAGGAGTAAAAAATAGTCAAAAAATGGTCAAAGAATGCAGATAACAGGTATTGCACTAAAACACAGTCAAAAAGCGGTAAGTGGAAATACTGTTGGACACCAGTGTGTCTAAAGACATCGGAGCCTCATGAATTAAACAATGTTCCAGTTGCCACACTCATGCGGGGTAAATCATTGAGCTCCAATAATGATATAGACATAAAGCTTTGTGATAGGCAAGTGAGTTATAATCCCAGGGATGGAATCAGGCTTCTGATGATCAGATCAGCTGGGCCAATCTAATTTTACCACAGTCTAGAGATCAGAAAGGCCATAGGTAAAATGTGCTGACAGTTTCCAGCCATATCCATCTCCCAAAGTATACAGGTGGATCAACAACATAAAAGTTCATATGTTGACACACAGGTACTGGCATACAATCACCCACTGCCTAGGTGTAGATCCGCTGACTGTGTGTAAAATCGCCAGCTCCAGACATATTAAAGTCCCTCGGCTAGTCCAAACATAACATGGTGTAGTCTACCTGCAATCCAAGGTGATCTTCCACTCGTATGAGGTACCAGATTCAAGCCATGCATATGGCGTAGCTTACCGAACTAACCGTTCCTTATTACCCACACGATGGAGCCGACCATACAGCGTACCAGCTTCGTTACGACCGTTCGAGTCCGTTCAAGTTGGCGGTCGTTTGGCGACAAGCATGCGGCACAGCTTTCGGACCCCGGGACCACGTGACTCAGCCGGTGCTGGAGCTGGACGAAAAAACAGGCGTCCTGACTCAAGCCTCGCATGGACGCGTTTCGCTAGGATACCCCAGCTTCATCAGCACAAGCTTCCTGCATTTGTTCCAGGCTTCAGTGCCAAAACGTTTGACTTCCTTTGCATTTTCAAACCCACAGGAACACATGCTGAACTGACAGTGAGGCCATACCCTGCCAAAGGCTGAACCTCAGAAGATATACATGGGGATCATCTAAGAAATGCAATTACAAAAAAATAGGAATCCACGCCATTTGAAGCTGGTTTTGAAATCTGTAATTGAGTAATAACCTTTACCAAATTTGCACTATGAGAATTAAAGAGCAAGTCTACTCAAAAAGAAGCTAGACATGCCCTTTAAAGTATGTTCCACAGGAAAAGCCTAAATTACTGCCAGTCTTAGACCCTGAGCTATGGTCAAGAAGGAGCAAAGTAAGAATCCTGGACAGCATAAAAGAACGATGCAGGGATCACAACCTGCCCCACTACATTCAAACCATTCAAAACACAAGTATTGAACATGTCACTATTTTTCTAGGTAAATATATGTCTAAAGATGCTATTGAAATTTTTACCACATGTCAGTATTAACCCATGCAATCCATACATATAAAGAAACCAAAACAAATACATTCAGAAATTAAGTTATGTGTAATAAAATTGAATGACATAGGGAATAAGTATTCAACACACGAAGAAGGGAGGTGAAAAAAGGTATGGAAAGCCAAGACACCCGCTGAAATTTATCAGTAATTAAAAAGCAATCCTTTTTTCGGACGTGCATCTTTAAGAACACAACATACAGGGATATGGTAAATGATTATCGACACTAACACACGTACACCCACACAGGTTGAACTAGATGGACTATTGTCTTTATTCAACCTTACCTACTATGTAACTGTGTAAATCCTGCCCCTTGTCAGTGCAAATTAATTTCAGTTTGTTCAGTCTCATCTGCTGGCCTATAAAAAGGTGTCTCATTACCAAGGTGTCACACAAGAAACATCTGATGATGAGTAAAAGCAAAGAGCTCTCTCAATACCTTTGCAACCTTATTGTTGCAAAACATACTGATGCCATTGGTAACAGAAGGATTTCTAAACTTCTGAATGTTCCAGTGAGCACTGTTGGGGCCATAATCCGGAAATAGAAAGAACATTATTTCACCATAAACTGGCCAGGACCAGGTGCTCCTTGCAAGATTTCTGACAGAGGAGTGAAAATAATTATCAGAAGTGTTCTCCAAGAGCCAAGCATCACTTGCGGAGAGCTTCAGAAAGACCTGGAATTAGCAGGCACAATTATAAACAACAAATCACTAATTAATGCACTCAACCACCATGGCCTGTATTCACGCTCACCACGCAAGACTCCATTGCTGAAGAAAAAAACACATTGAAGCTTGTTTAAAGTTTGCTGCACAACATTTAGACAAACCTGTGAAACACTGGGATAATATAGTCTGGTCAGATAAGACCAAAATTGAACTCTTTGGATGCCATATTACACACTATGTTTGGAGGTCAAATGGCTCTGCACTTCACCCCAAAAATACCCCCATACCAACAGTGAAGTTTAGAGATGGGAACATCATGGTGTGGGCTGTTTTTCAACGAAGCTACGTACATCCATTGCAAAACGCGTTGATGTCATTTCCGCCCGTGACGCCGGTCAGTGCCTTGCATGCGGAAGTAGGACAGAAGGAACACGGAGGATGGTACCGGCAGATGAGGAGCGTTACCCAGGACTCACAGCACACCGCTAATGCAGCGGAGGAGGAGTGAGACATACGGGTAGGTGAGCGTTTGACCGCTGTGTCTAATTGATATACCCAGTGTGGCATACCTCAATGTCCTCATAGAAGACTGCCTTCACAACACTTCAGACACGACATGACCCTCCCAGTCTCTGCATCCCAGGTGATGTTCCCTCCTTTAACCAGATTGAACCTACATTAGGTTCACGGAACATCCAAATGTGACCGCTGCTGCTGCTCAGGTCACAACAAGGAGCCTAAGCAGATGCAAAGGAGTAGATATCTTATCACGGAGAAGATCTGTTTTGTCCAGGGTAAGGAAGACCATCTCTCATTCACTCCTCACTTGAATCAACCCTGACTGTGACATTTGGATTTACATACATCTGGCCCCTGTTCCTTGAGATAATACTCCCATCACTAGCCTACAGTCTAGCGTACTCCCCATCGACTTCCATAGCTATTGCACACATAGCATTTGGACAGGAGGAGATACTAAAGCTACAAAAGACTACTCAGGCTACAGGATCATAGAGTAGTTTTACTCTGTCTACACACTTGAAGACATCTTACTCACAAGACACGGGACCTCCATCCTTCCACAGGAGTAACACACCTACCTTACAAATCCCTGTAACCCAAGGGTACATCGCCGGGACTCGATTAGTACAGCCATCCCACCCATCTTATTCCTTCTCACCTTGTCCACGCTCTAGGATTACAGCAGAGCTGTGTACATAGGTCATTTTGTCCCTCCATACCCCGGACGGGGCTCCATCAGCACATCGTGCTGATGTCACACAATTGAGGCCCTGAGATAACTGGCACCACCTCCATCACATACACTATAGGGAGAGGATTTTTCTCCCATAAGGTGGCCCAGGTATTTTAGTCTCTCCGGCGTCCGGACGTAATTTTATCTGTATTGTGCGTCATTGTTTGTCAGTCCGTGGTCCCATTGTTTTGTGTCCCCCTTACTGTATGGCAACGAACTGAGCACCTCATCATGTGAGGGCTCTCCTCGATTGTAATTTTAGACTTGTGATTTATTAAAATTCACATATTTGTTGATTCTTTTGACCTGTTTTCAATATAGACGTACTATAGCCATCTTTATCCCTCTCTTGGAATTGCTTTTTTTCTAATCGGCTGTTTTTCAGCATACGGTACTGCCAAACTTCATGTCCTGGAAAGAAGGATGAATGAAAAAATGTACCAAGACATTCTTGATAAAATCTGCTACCATCTACCAGGATGATGTAGATGAAACAAGGGTGGACATTTCAGCAAGACAATGATCCTAAAGACAAAGCCAAGGAAACTCTCAAAGAAAGAAAGAAAGAAAATAAAACTGCTAGAATGGCCCAGCCAATCACCTGACTTGCATCCAATAGAAAATCTATGGAAAGAACTAAAGATCAGAGTTCCTAGAAGAGGCCTACGGAACCTTCAAGATTTGAAGACTGTGGGGAAGAATGGGCCAAAATCACACCTGAGCAATGCATGCAACTAGTTTCTCCATACAGGAGGCATCTTGAAGTAGCCATTACCAACAAACAATTTTGTATGAAGCATTAATTACATTTCAGTTAGTGTGTTCAATACTTTTTCCCTGTGTCATTCCATTTTATTACACATAACTTAATTTCTGAACTTATTTGTCTTGGTTAGAGTTGAGCGAACTTCTAGAAGTCCGGGTTCTGCTGGTTCGGCAGAACTTCGGGACAAAGTCCGGGTTCGGGTCCGGACAGAACCCGAACTTTGTCCCGGACCTTCAAGCGAGTTGAGATTGGTTCTGTTTATTCAAGTCTTTAATTCAATACACATTATTTTACCTTACTGTGTCCCTTTTTCATAACTTGTGTGATTGACTTTACATTAATTACGAAGTATGTTTTAACAAACAACCATTACCGATGAAGTTCTACGGAGGACATACCTCTTTGATCAACGTACGTAACGAGTCCACACTAAAACCGGGTAAGAAGGGGTGTCAGAAGTTTAGAACTTCCAAGGCATCCGGAGAAGATCCTTGAGACTAGAAATCAAGAAAGGTATCTAAAAGATAACCTACGTTCAGTCCACTAACCGA
>BLSH010074675.1:288252-304881 GCA_018402905.1 Glandirana rugosa | reverse complement strand
ATCTCTAATTTCTGCTATCTGTCCTCAGAGCAACAGCACAGACAGCAGTAGTAAAGTAATCTATCTCAGGATGCAGGATCAGGTCTTAAAATGGCTAAAATCTGTCCCTCACGCCGTCAGCTACCTTTCCCTATACTAACCCAAGGAGCATGTGACTGCAGCACTGTGACTCCAGCTTATAAAGAGGCTGGGTCACATGATGCACCGGCCAATCACAGCCATGCCATTAGTAGGCATGGCTGTGATGGCTTCTAAGGGCAAACCACTGAAACGCTTGTTGATTGGCTGCCCTGCAGCTTCTCAACACGTGGAGTAAAATAGCAGAACCCCGGACCGAACCCGAACGATTTTTGAAATGTCCGGGTCCGGGTCCGTGCCACGGACACCCTAAAGTTCGGTACGGACCCGAACGTTACAGTCCGGGTTCGCTCAACACTACTAACAATAGGAAAAACTGTCTCACACTGAGATACCATCTTTTACAAAGCCCGACCGGCAAAGATTTAATTACCAATTTGAGGTATTTTAATTAAATAAGACTGCGTGTCTCCGTATAAACATAAAAGCAGAGCATATTCACTTTGAATTATATTTTGCATTCAGTACATTTATGGATGTTGAATTCCCATATTACAGACCCTGTGTCACAGTTTAAAAAATCACTTTGCTCTTTAATGTTTATTATATAACATTATGTTCTTCTACGTTAGTCTAAAGCCTAAAGAATATCCTACGCTACAAAGTAGCCAGGTGCAATCAACAAAACCTCTCTAAAAGGTAGAATGATGAATTCCCGACACAGGTAATAGCAAAAGAACAGAGCAGATGGTTTTGCTGTCTGCCCCATTAAGTGGAGCATGTAATGATTTACTGGCACATAGAAAAAAAAACGTGAAAAAGCAGCACAAGCAGGTGTTTTTAGTTTCGCCTGGTACCTTAGAGCCCATTAAAAATGCCAGTTCAGTAAGTCTGTAAAGAAAGCAACTTTAAAATGATTGCAATACAGCTGGTGGTAATAGTGATTATGATCAAATTAAAAAACAGCTTACTATATGAAAATGAGACATCCACTCTCCCATTATTGCTATGAACATATTCTTTCAAAAATGTAAACATGTTTGTCTAAAATTGTTTGTTTAAGGCCTTTTCCACCTATTAGGAGAATGTAAAGCAGTATTGTGCACATTTTCTTTATGACGGTCAGGCAAAAGTAAAATAAAGAAAATACATTTTCTGAAAAAAAAAAATAATGCATGAATGGTCTATAGGCACCCAGCAGGGGGAGCTCTTCCCTTCATTTCCTATGTTCCAGTTTCTCCTTGTCTTCTTGTTTACGGAATTTAGTAGCTCAATCTAAAATTTAAACACACAAGCAAAAAAGAAAAGTGATTCATCCCTTATCAAAAAGTCCATCTAAGGTTTCAGTGAGAAAAAAAAATGCCGCCCTTGTGATATATTTCCTATAATAACATTGGAAAGTTCCATTTATAGTTGCCAGGTAACTACCCTGGTTTTCTTACATCTGATGGCCCAGCGACAAATAGCGATCCACCATGCTCCAATGGTAGATGGTTCCTGCATCAGTCTTCATGATGACCACCGGAGTGCAGGGGAGCAGAGCAGCCTGTAGAAGTGGAGGATCAGGTAAGTGACAGTGCTTTTCCAACTCCCCTACACTAAATAAGCAGTTAACTCATGTAGTGCAGGTGCAGTCACTGGAGTTCAGCTTTATCTTCCAGTACCCACAATTTTTTTTTCAGTAGAAAATGCCTTAATACACCTTTTTTCTTTCATGGAAGATGCTGCTTCCTGCCCACATATTTCCATGCTGGCAGAGCTCAGTAACAGCCTCACCCCTCATTACACGTGTTCTCCCATGGATATGTATTGCAGAGAGAGGCATGTCTGACCAGCTCCGTTACTAAATGCTGATTACTGAGTGCGTTAGGTCTAACTCTGTTATCTGCTGGACCACACACATGGGAAATGTTTGATAACTGTGCATGTGAAATTGGACAACACCAGCTGGGGGGATTCATATTGTGCTTCAGTTTACCCAGCCCCAGTATAGACATGCCTACATTAAAATTCTGCACTGCAATAAGAAGTTAAAATAAAGTACCGTATATACTCGGGTATAAGCCGAGTTTTTCAGCACATTTTTTGTTGCTGAAAAAGACCACCCCTCGGTTTATACCCGAGTCAGTGTCTGTGGGTGATCAGTAGTTTCACATTAAACAGAGCCGTGCTGCTTCTAAGAGCCGTTCTGTGGTTGTAACTTTGACTTATCACATTGGAATGTAGAGAATGCTGAGAGAGGTGTCAGATTTTCAGCTTGATGTCGGCAGGTAGGCGGGACAAGCTGATGTTAGCTGTTCAGTCCCGCCCACCTCCTGATCTCAGTGAAGAGCTGCAGCTCTCTCTCTGCATTCTCTACATTCCAATGTGATTAGTAACAGTTACAAGCACAGAACGGCTCTTAGAAGCAGCACAGCTCTGTTTAATGTGAAACTAAACTACCTTACTCATCCCTTATGTGTTCTGGCTACAGTCTCTGTGTCCTGGCTAAAATTCCTGTGTCCTGGCTAATATCCCTGTGTTCTGGCTCCCTGTCCCTGTGTTCTGGCTGCTGCATTTCCCACCCTAGGCTTATACGCGGGTCAATAAGTTTTCCCATATTTTTTAGGCAAAAGTAGGGGGTTGGCTTATACATGGGTTGACTTATACACGAGTATATGCGGTATATGACTTACAAAAATGTCACTTCTTCCCATGTCTGCTGCAGCTTTCTAGACCGAAAGTGATACTTCTATACCACATGTCCGGAATTCCTTGTAAGTTATATTTTGCTGTGCCAAGACGCTGTGTAAGCCGAGCCCAGAGTTACAGCAATAAAAGAACATAACTCCATCACATATATGAATAATTTGAATTGAAAGACCTTAAGGAGACATTTAGTTTGATTCAATTTATTTTGATGTTCCATTTTGTCATATAGTGGCTCAGGCATTTTCTTTTTTTTTTTCTTTTTTTTTAGCTCAGCTATTTTTAATCAAGATAATATAATAATACAGAGAGACTAGTATTAAAGGGACTCACTATATTAGACTGATATGCTAACAATTAAAATTAATAACATTACAAATGCACACAGTATACAGGATGTTTACATTTTGAATGTCTGATTCAATAAAATGATATATTTCAATAAAGTTTAGTAAATAATGGAGTATATCTCTAAAAATCCTTTAAATGATATACTGTATATATATATATTGTACAGGACGGCAAGGGTGGGTCCTGGACGGATGCTATGTGTTACCGATATTCGGGTTGTGATCCCTTTAAGGGTGGTAGGTTGATGTAATCAGGGGTCTCACCCATACAGGGTGAGGGATTCCGGGACAGTAGTACAGAAGAGAGGACTGACTAAAAGTCCTCTCGGCATTAGTAGTGGCATAGTTGGGACCTGGAATTTTGGAGGCCCTAAAGTGATATTCGGGTGGGAAAAGGGCCTCCACTCCTGTCTACGGGGACTCCAGTCCCCAAAGGGTTAAGAGCCTCCAGGAAACAGCACTTAAAACAGGAAGTAGTGTTAAGTGTGGTGGTGTGAGTAGGAGTTGGAGAGAGACAACACTTTGTTTAACCACTTCAGCCCGGAAGGTTTTGCCCCCTTCCTGACCAGAGCACTTTTTGCGATATGGCACTGCGTCGCTATAACTGACAATTGCGCAGTCGTACGACGGTGTACCCAAAACAAAATTGACGTCCCTTTTTTCCCGCAAATAGAGCTTTGTTTTGGTGGAATTTGATCACCTCTGTGGTTTTTATTTTTTGCGCTATAAACAAACAAAGAGCAACAATTTTGAAAACAAACATTTTTTTTTACTTTTTGCTATAATACATATCCAAAAAAAAAATATATAAAAAAAAAATGTATTCATCAGTTGAGGCCGATACATATTCTTCTACATATTTTTGGTAAAAACCATTGCAATAGTATGTATATTTTACCGGGACTGCGACATTGCCGCGGACAGATTAGACACTTTTGACACTTTTTTGGGACCAATGACATTTATACAACGATCAGAGCTTTAAATAGCCACTGACTACTGTATAAATGTCATTGTCAGGGAAGGGGTTAAACTGTAGGGGGCGATCAAGGGGTTACCTCATTGTGTTCTAACTGTGTGGGGGTTGGCAGGGACATAACAGATCTCACTGTTCC
Source organism: Glandirana rugosa (assembly GCA_018402905.1). Taxonomy (NCBI): domain Eukaryota; kingdom Metazoa; phylum Chordata; class Amphibia; order Anura; family Ranidae; genus Glandirana; species Glandirana rugosa. The sequence goes on along the minus strand of BLSH010074675.1, from coordinate 300,650 downwards.
CGATCACTGTGAACAGTAGGTCTGTGTCATGTCCCCTGACAGAATGGGAATCCACTGTGTTTACATCAGCGGATCCCCATTCTGCCTCTGTAACAGGCGATCGCGGGTTGTCAATGGAGATTGCAGCGGCACGTGCTCGCCCACAAATCACACATGCGCGGCCGACGTACAATGACAGCGGTTTGCGCAGGAGAGCCGACCTGCCGCAGTACAAGTGCGCGTGCTGGTCAGCAAGCAGTTAAAGTTAAACGGCTTTGCAGACCTTGTAACACTAACGAGTCACATGACACCGGGGAGGGAAAATGGCTAATTGGGCCCAATTTGGACATTTTCACTTAGGGGTGTACTCACTTTTGTTGCCAGTGGTTTAAACATTATTGGCTGTGTGTTGAGTTATTTTGAGGGGACAGCAAATTTACACTGTTATACAAGCTGTACACTCACTACTTTACATTGTAGCAAAGTGTCATTTCTTCAGTGTTGTCACATGAAAAGATAGAATAAACTATTTACAAAAATGTGAGGGGTGTACTCACTTTTGTGAGATAATATATATATATATATATACATTTATTATTATTATTCAGGATTTATATAGCGCTGACAGTTTGCGCAGCGCTTTACAATTCAATACGGGAGGAATAAGAGGGTCCTTCTTGTTATAGCTTGCAATCATTTACATCAGGACTTTCCACACTATACAAATTGAACAAGGATTTATTGGTAAAATAGGTTAAAAGAAAGAAACGAAGTGTAGTATTTTATATGGAAAAGGACTTCTCAAAGATATTTGCGGGGGCATACATTTTGCCTAAATGCAACATGAAATGTCTCCACCATCCTTTCAACTATTGAACCAAAATCCTGTTTCAGAAGTGGGTAGCTACTTTAGCTCAATGGGGTTAATTTACTAAAACCGGAGAGTGCAAAATTTAGTGCAGCTCTACATAGAAACCAATCAGCTTCCAGGTTTTTTTTCAATCATTCAATTAGAAAAAGCTGAAGTTAGAAACTCATTGGTTTCTATGCACAGCTGTTCCAGATTTTGCACTCTCCAGTTTTAGTAAATCCACCCCTGTGAGCACTACCTACAACCAATTAGGGATACACAGATTTTGGCAAAATTGAATTCAACACAAAATTGTTTTCACGATTAAAGTAGTGACTTTATCCTACCCCAAAGCACCTCCTCAACATACTGTTCCTGCTGGAATTGGAGTTAAGGAAGTAGATATCTGATTCTGCAAATTCAAGTAAAGTTGTCCATTCAAATATAGAATTTAAATTCGGCTGCACCTAGAGTACCATCCCAGCCACAAGGAGCTGTATAATGTCCTGTTGGTAGGTAGCACGATTCAGTTCCCATTTACTTATAATGTTGCCCTGGTTAGCCACTTTTTTTAGGATGAATCTTGTTATTGCTGCTGAGATTTGTTATGTGAAGCTGAGATTATACATGGCAGACATTAAATGCGGAAGCCAGGCGTAGCTGACATTCAAGAGGCTTCCTCTTTGCAGTTTATGATCCATACATAATTAAACTTCCCATTACAAATATTATTTAGCTTTTCCAAACTGTTAACCACATTGACATTACTTCTCTGCCCTGTATGGAAAATGATCAGGTTCATTTCTTAGGAACAAAGAACGTCTGCTCTGACAGTCGGGAAGACAAGAGGGCCATGACTGACTTATGACATCAATTTACACCCGACTGTTCATTGCTGCATTTTAGACTCTCTGATAAATAAAAACTAACAGTGCTATACTAGAATGGTTGGATGGTGTCCCTGAATTGAAGGGACAGTACTGGGTGTCAGTAATTTGCACATTTTGTATCCCTAAATATGTCTTCAATATTTCAACCATCAATAAAACCTGCCTTTGAACAGCTAATGACATCCAGCAAGCAATGCAACTGCGCCTAAAGCAGAAATCACTCCTAGTCTGTCTTAATTCTTGCCATATCTTTGTCAATGTTAAATTTCACAAAGCTCTTTACCCGTGTGGAGGGTATGTTTTCTTCCTAAAGCCTGTGTTGTGTAAACGCTTATCTCTCTGTTACATTCAGATATCTATGCCTAAAGTAGGTGTATTTAAGAACACCTCTTTTGCATTACAAAGATGAAAGCAAGCCTTTTTCAACCAGGGTGCCAACAGGTGGATCAAGCTTGCCTTTTAGTTACTCAAAGTCAGTGGTGGCCGGTGATCCATTTTTAGGGGGGAGCAGCAAACAAACCACCCACCCACAACCCCCGTCCCCAGTCGGTCGGTCGGCGGACAGTGTGTCGACCAGTCAAATCAATCACTTGTCTGCCCACCTGCCCCGCACTTACCCCATCTAGCTTCCTCTTCGGCGGCTTCAACCTGCGTCTCCTTCTCCTCGGCTTCACGGTGGCTTCAACCTGCGTCTCCTCCTCCTCGGTGGCCAATACGATCGTTTCTCCTCTCAGCCAATTGGGTCTTAAGACTTGTTTCCTGATTATTAATTACCTATTGCCACACGACTGGGTGCACTCAGGGCACAGTGCCACTCTTTTTTGAAGCCAATTAGAGCCTCGGGCTCTAATCATGTGCTTAAAAAAAAAACCCTATTGAAATCTATGCGCCTGGCATCCTGCATCTAGATTAGGGGCCGGGCGCATGGATTAGGGGGGCAGCGCCCCTGCGCTGCTTATGGACGGGCCACCACTATTCAAAGTCATAGGTTTTCAGTGTGCACCAATACAACCTTCCAGCCGCCAACCTCCTAAAAACCCTGTGCAGACACCCAAAGTCCCCCTTATCAGCCAATGACATCATTGGTTGATAAGGAGGGTATTGGATGATTGCACAACATGCTTGTTTGGCCCTCCCCTGCCCTGTCAGCACTGGCGTCACATTAGCAAGGAAGGGAGAGAAACTGAGGGAGAATAGAAACATTGGAATACTAGTCAGTACCAGTGTGTATTTGCTTTGGAAGAATAAATCATATTGGGTGTGTAAATGCTACCGCATTATGTAAAACTATTACTTTCATTTATTAATTTATTAATGGTAGAATTACTTAAAGTGGTTGTCAAGCCAAATAAAAAAAGAAAAAAAAAACACCTGCAAGACAAAGGCATACAGTAATGAGCTAGTATGCATCGCATATTATCTAATTATGAAATACTAACCTTAGATTGACGCTGTTGCAGCGGTCCCTGAGCACCGCTGTGGCCGGCATCATGTCTTCTGTGTCTTCTTCCGGGATTGCGGGCTCCGGCCAATCACAGCGCGGGCTCCAGCGTTGTGATTGGCAGGAGCCGCAATTATGTCACTCCCCCGCATGCGGTTACGGCACATTCCCTGAACAAACTGCACCCGGGTGATATCGGCACATGCTGATACACTGAATATCTCCTAAACCGTTCAGGTTTAGGAGATATTCTCAGTACCTATAGGTAAGCCTGATTATAGGCCTACCTGTAGTTTAAAGCAGTTGTAAAGGGTTTACAACCACTTTAAAAGTTGATCAATCTATGAGGTCTACCAGATAAGCAGCCTAATATCCAACTGAAGGAGTGAATGCAGCAGGCTGACAAGGCTGATGCTAATTGAGGGCATGCTGTCAGCCTGCAACAAGAAGTTACTAATAGGTTCTCCAGGTAAAAAAAATACTTTGAAACAGATCTACAAATATTAATTTGCTTAAGAAAACTGTTCACAGTGAGGTATGAAGCCAAACATACTGAAAATGAATTCTGAGTTTGCATACAATTTAAGGACCACCTTGGTTATTATTCTCCATTATTCCCAATGTAAATATTTGAGTGAACTTCAGGTTCCATTCTCATTTTGTGACTTCATTGTTCTTTTAATGTCACTGAGCTGTAGGCAGTTAATTTGTACCCAATGATGTTACCAGTGTGCCGCTGCTAGGACTACAATTTGAAGCAGCAATAAGGCTGTGATTTATATATAATACGGTTGTGGATGGTCAGGCTGGTCACTGGCCACTAATGAACGTAAGGTTCAGCATCTCTTGTGTTCATTCTCCTAGGTTGGATGACACCCATGGCATAAATTCAGCCAGCACTATCTGTGGGTGTCACAGGTGTCAAAAGGTTAGTGGGCATTGATAGCTTATTATATGAGCATGAGCCTCTGAAAACCACCTTTATGGTGAACAGTGTTGCCAACCTCCCGCAGCGTTTTTTACTGGCAAAACATGGAAAATTTACCGGCGGAGCACATTTTTAACTGGCAATCTGAAAAATAACAGAACTCCTATTAAAACTAAGACAAATGATATATAAACACAACATGGAAACACTGACAATACCCATATCAAGTAGTTTGACCGGTTTACACTTAAAAAGTCAGCACAGCATGACAAATTATCAGACCCTGATATTTATAGACAGTTGTAAAAATCACTGATTTTTACAAACTGTCAGTAAATTTACTGGCGGTTGGCAACACTGATTGTAAACAATGGAACAACCAGTCCTGCTAGTATTATTAAATCTGTGATTTATGATATCTGCTCAAAGTTGGACTATTAAAACGGGAGTAAACTCCCATGTATTATTTTTACCTATATGTAAGCCTATAATAAGCTCTACCTATACGTACAGTAAATACCTCCTAAATGTGCACCCTTTAGGAGATATTTACTTTAGATGCAGCCGGTGACGTCACAGTCGCATGCGCTCTGAAGGAACGGCCACCTGTGGGCTTTGTTTTCAGGCTTTCGCATGTGATGGATACTAGCACATTATGACTTAAACTGCCCAGGGCCCGATTTTTTTTCTTCTAAGCAGTTTATCACCGCTTTAAATGCCACTGTATAAAGAATGGCTAATATTGTAAGGTATATGACTTTATCCACACTTGAACAACCTCCTATCCAAAATGGTTGAGTGGAGTCCATTATTACTTGTCTGCGAACACTGACAACTCCGCTGTACCATGGAACAGAATCTCACCTTGCAATTGTTCACTTCTACTATTGTTTTTTTCCAAGTCGCTGACTGAATTTTCTGTCTCCTTTTACATCCCATCATCAACATGTGTATATTTTATATCACAGTGTTTAGCTGTATTGGGGATTTTACAAGCCCTCATCCCCCTGTTGTCGCTCTTCCTTATATTGTTTTTCATTATGTCTTTTCCAGTTTACATCACCGCCAGATCTGCTGCCCTGTTTTATTTCCTTGGGGGCCCAAAATCAACAATCTATCCACTCTGTATTCAAGTGTAAATGTATACTTTCATAACGCGAGGCAACCACTTGGAACTGGGTCACACTAAGCGAAAAACTGAGACGCCACCAGCACATCACAAATTGTTTACTGCGAGAGCTGCCTCTAGTTTGATCCTTGTTTATTTTCACATTTCTTTTTTTTCTCTGTAAATGCTTGTAGGAATAAAATATAAATGTACAATCCCAGTAAAACTATATTTTTATGAATATTTCAATGATAATTGTTCCTCAATAAACTGTAATTTCTTTAGTTCTGACATAATAGTAAATGCTGGAGTCATAAGAGAACTGAAGCAAAAATGGAGATGTAAGCCACAGAAATTGTAGTAACAGTGCTCAAGGATTAGAACTAGGACTGTAATATTTTAAATATATTCCTCCCTTAATATAAAGGGAAAAGTTTACTTCCTGCCCGTGTTATTGTAGATTGGGCATTCTCAACCAAAATCAACAGCAAGACACTGATGATCTTTTTAGGTAGGCCATACATTATGAAAATTTCTTTCCTCCAACCACAAGTTGAAGGAAAGAAAATTGCTTCAATACCCCATCAACACAGTCAGTGCTGATGGGGGAATCCCTCCTGCTGCACTATTGTGTTCTGACAGCTGGAGGTTTCCTAGCCATCAGGATACAATGATCACTGCTGGTGGCTGGTTGTACTGAAGTTGCTCGATAATCTGCCCAAAGATGAATCAAAATTTGACCAGTTCAGCAGGATTTCAATCTGTTCTTGTCTTGCTTTAGCTGTCTGTAAGTGCCATTATCCATCAATGTAAGGAGCATTCTTTCCACTGACCACCAATGTATGGAGCATTCTTTCCACTGACCACCAATGTAAGGGGCATTCTTCCCAATGGCCACCAATGTAAGGGGCATTCTTTCCACTGACCACCAATGTATGGAGCACTATTCCCAATGGCCATTAATGTAAGGGGCATTCTTTTCACTGACCACCAATGTATGGAGCATTCATCCCAATGGCCACCAATGTAAGGGGCATTCTTTCCACTGGCCACCAATGTATAGAGCATTCTTTCCAATGGCCACCAATGTAAGGGGCATTCTTTCCACTGACCACCAATGTATGGAGCATTCTTCAAAATGGCCATCAATGTAAGGGGCATTCTTCCCAATGGCCATCAATGTAAGGGGCATTCTTCCCACTGACCACCAATGTAGGCAGTAATCTTTCCAATGACCATTTATGTAAATGGTATTCTATCCACCAAATACCAATGTAATTAGCCTTCTTTCCATTGACCATCAATGTAAGGGGCATTTTTCTCCCTGACCACCAATGTGAGGGGCATTCTTCCCATTGACCACCAATGTGAGGGGCATTCTTCCCACTGACCATGAATATAAGGGGCATTCTTTCCACTGACCACCAATGTATGGAGCATTCTTCCCACTGGTCCCCAATGTTAGGGGCATTCTTCCCACTGGTCACCAATATAGGTAGTATTCTTTCCAAAGACCATTAATGTAAGGGGCATTCTATCCACCAATGTAAGTAGCATTCTTTCCATTGACCATCAATATAAGAGGCATTCTTTCCACTGACCACCAATGTGAGGAGCATTCTTCTCAATGACCACCAATGTGAGGGGCATTTTTCCAACTGACCACCAATGTAAGGGGCATTCTTCCTATTGACCACCAATGTAAACATCATTCTTCCCACTGACCACCAATGTGAGGGGCATTCTTCCTATTGACCACCAATGCAAGGGGCATTCTTCTCATTGACTGCCAATGTAAGGGGCATTTTTCCCATTGACCAGCAATTTAAGGTATCCCACTGACCAACTTTAATTAATTTTAGCTGGGGAGTTGAGAACTATTTTAAGGGTTCCTCTAGGGTAAAAAGGTTGACAAAGACTGTTGTGGAGTCTTGCATTTACCTTTACATACCACTCTACCACTCCCTTGCTCTCCTCCACAGTGTTTCATTGCCTCTGCAAGGAGCCATTACAACAGTTGTCTGTTTCTCCTAACAGACTGTAGGGGGTTATTTTCAAATTAGGTAACAATTTTTTTGCAGAAACTTTCAAAAGAAATGGACCCTCATATGTAATTCATATCATTTTTAATTAAAATTGAAAATAAAAAACTCTATAGGTATATGCATGGCTGTCCTTGGCACACATAAAAGATGGTGCTCTTTTATTGTGATTATTTTAGTAAAATATCATTGCTAGAAGAAAGGGCTATTAGAGAAAGCATGCTGTCTGTTATATGCAGGGCTATTTTTATACTACAGACCAACAAGCAGGAGACAGAAGTTATGGTTCATTGATTTCTGAAATGTAAAAGGTCTTTAGACACCTTTCAACATTCTTTACAAACCCCTTCCCCCAAATTTAGTCACAGATATCCAAAAGAAGCAAACAAAATAAGAAAAATGTTAGACCGATGGGGGATGACAATGGACAGTCTGAGAAGGACACAGCAGTTCAGGACAAGATTTGATTCTTTGTATTAGAATTACGGGAGTCCTTACTAATTTATGTAGGGACTACAGATGACTTAAAGGCTAAGTTCACCATTTTTTTTATATAATCCAGCTCCCCTATGTACCAATATACCATTAACCACTTCCATACCAGGCACTAACCCTCCTTCCCGCCCAGACCAATTTTCAGCTTCCAGTGCTGTCGCATTTTGAATGACAATTGCGCGGTCATGCAACGTTGAACCCAAATAACATTTTTATCATTTTTTTCCCACAAGTAGAGCTTTCTTTTGGTTGTATTTGATCAGCTCTGGGGTTTTTATTTTTTGCACTACAAATAAAAAAAGACCGAAAATTTTAAAAGAAAAAAAAGTTTTTCTTTGTTTCTGTTACAAAACTTTGTAAATAAGTACATTTTCTCAATCACTGATGGGCACTGATGAGGCAGTACTGATTGGCACTGATGATGAGGCACTAATATGCAGCACTGATGGGCACTTGTAAGCGGCACTAATGGGCACTCACAGGCGGCACTAATGGGCATACATAGGCGGCACTGGGAACTGATGGGCACTGACAGGTGGCACTGATGGGCACTGATAGGTGGCACTGGTGGGCACTGATAGGTGGCACTGGTGGGTACTGATGGGCAGCACTGATAGATGGCACTGTTAAGCAGAACTGCTAAGGAGGCACTGGTGGGCATCACAGTTGGGCACTGAGTGCCATCCCTATTGCCAGTTGTTTCCCATACCTGGTGGTCCCCGGGTGGGCTCCCTGGTGGTCCCTGGGTGGGCTCCCTGGTGGTCCAGGGTGGCGATCCTCGGGGTTGGGGGTTGCACTGATAAACTATCAGTGCAGACCCTCCCTGTCAGTAGAGCCGCCGATCGGCTCTCAATTACTCATACTCATACTCACGAGTAGAGGAAAAGCTGATATACGGCTATTCCCATTTACACTGTGATCAGCTGTGATTCATCACAGCTGAACACATGGTGAAGAGCTTCGGACAGAAGTTATTTACCACGATTGGTGATGCGGTGTGTCAGACTGACACACCACACCACCGATCCCCGCGCTGCGTGCCCCCGCAGGCGCGCGCCGGTTTGTTATCCTGCTGGACGTCATATGATGCCCAGTCAGGACAACTGAACCGCTTCTCGGCTGTCATTCTGCATAAGGCGGTAGGGAAGTGGTTAATGTACCTTGGTTGCAGAAAAATACAAGGTTTCTTTAACTATGAGTAGAAGGCCTTACCTTAGCCCTTGCTATATTTCTTAGAAAGCTTCAGAGACTTCCTGGTATACATTTAAGGCAGAGGAACCAGTAAGACACAGGAAGGAGTTCACCAGCAGACCTCATTACACACCCTTCACCTATCAACAAAGTGTTCACAGCATCATTCCATGCATTTTTTTACCTGGCTTCCCCAGGGTCCCTTCAGATGGGCTCAGGCTGCATGCTTAACTCCCTGGTGCCGCATGTAGCCTAAAGCCCCTGATGTAGTGCAAGGGCCTGTTTGAATACAGAGTGATTGGATAGATGGTGTGTCCTAGTGTATAGTTTTTTTAGTAAATCTAAAGGAGATTGTACAGAGATTGCACAATCAGATTGTATGATGTATGGCCACATTTATGCACTTAAAATTGCCTAGTTGCACTTTCAGTGCCATTAAAGGGGTTGTAAAGTCTTGTTTTTTTTAAAACAACAAACATGTTATACTTACCTCCTCTGTGCAAGGGTTTTGCAGAGTGGCCCCAATCCTCCTCTTCTGGGGTCCCCCAGCAGCGCTCCTGGCTCCTCCCCGCATTGAGTGCCCCCACAGAGAAGCATTTTCCCTGGGGGCACTTGTGCGGGCGCACTCCCATGTCCTGCTCCATTGACACAGACAGTAGGACTCAGCCCCTCCCCCGGCTCCCGCATAATTGCATTTGATTGACAGCAGTGGGAGCCAATGGCTGCAATGCTATCAATCTATTCAATGAGGACCTGAGACACCGGCTGGAGCTGGTGTGCTTGTTCCCATCACTGGAAAGATCAGGCTTAGGTAAGTAAAAGAGGGGGTCTGGGCGGGGAGCTGCAGTACAGGAGGTTTTTCACCTTAATGCATAGGATGCATTAAGGTGAAAAACCTTGAGGGCTTACAATCCCTTTAATGGTTAATGGCACAACAAAGAAAGAAGCAAACACACATTTTGCCACATGAACAACACAGTGCAATTCGCACCACGCCAAAATTGAAACCAATGGGCTGCCCTATGTGTGTCACTGGAAAATCAAGCCAAAAATCAAGCCCTCCAACTACTCTACTGTAGGTGTTAATGGGGCCTGAAAGTGAAATGACACTTTTACACAAGAACAATGAGGCCCCATTCACATCTGTGTGTTTCCAAACGCATTGCAAACTGCACAGAAAATGTGCGCTTTGCCATGTGTTTCAGAAATGCTGCAAATGTGCATTGTATTTGTGTTGTCATTACATATTAAAGGCACCCCAAGTGCGGCAAACACACCAAAAATGGCGGTATCACACCATGTGCCACTCCAAGAAAAGTTGTGGAGCTTCTCTGGGGCAATTGTTGCGTGTAGGGCAGCCCATTCAATTGAAATGGCTGCCCTATGCATGCCAAGTGAAAACGCTCCAAAACACTGAAAACAAATGCAGGCAGGAATATGAGTTTTCATTACGTGGAAATGAACAAGGCCTGACAACTGAGGGTCTCTGTCCACTCCCTCCTATGTACTTGTATAAAGATGGCCATACACTATGCAATCTGATTGTATAATCTCTCTACATTTACCTTTAGATTTGCCAGAACTATGGAATTGGAGGACCCACCTGAACAATCCATTCAACTTGTATCAAATCAGGCAGTCCCTAGTACTACATAGTTGATGTAAGATCTAAAGGAGATTGTACAATCAGATTGTATAGGAAGTGGGTGGGAGGTGGTATTGTAATGAGGGAGGTGTGGTCCAGAGTGGTGAACACACCCTATGCCAGAGGTTCTCAACTCCGGTCCTCGGGACCCCCCAACAGGCCAGGTTTGCAGAATAACTGAAAGACATCACAGGTGATATCATTTGCTGCTCAGTGATTGCAGTGTTCTAGTCTGCATCTCCCCAAGGTAATACTTAAAATCTGGCCTGTTGGTGGGTCCCGAGGACCGGAGTTGAGAACCACTGCCCTATGCACACCTAATGCAATAAGGAAGTGAAGGCTTCTGGGAGATGACCTAAGAGGAAGTGAATGCTGATACAAGCTACAGGAAGTGATAGAATCTGAAAATCATTTTAAAAATACAATTAACTGACAAGATTTAAAATATCCTGTGGATGAGGTAGGTGAGAGAGAAGCAAATTGGGATGGCTGGGCCAGAAATGGCATTGGAAAACGCTTCTATTTATTATGAAAAGTAAGATTCTGCCCAAAAAGGTATACTTATCCATTACGTTTTTTGCATACTACCAATTGCTGAAGAGGAGGCTTAGGGGATGGGCTATCCATTTGGCCTATATATCATAGTACATAGATAGTGTTGAGCTCCTGAGGTGCTCATGTGACTCCCCCGAGTATACTGGCACTGAGTCAGCCTCTGCTGGTTAGACAGAGTGAAGATTTTTATTGATATGCAAATAAGTGATATGGATACATTATAAGGTGTAGTGTGTCTAATAGTAAATGCAGTCCTAAATATGGCTCTGCCTTTCCACTCTCAATAAAAAGGCACTGGATCAAACTAATGTAATTGCAGGTCAATCGTTTCTTGCAACCCTTATGTTAATATCATCATATATAATGCAGGACCAGAAGTCATTGTGGGTACATGATGAGGTTGAGGGCTCACTCTTATTATGGGACTGGAGTAGGAGCAAGAAATATTGCCAACCAGCATGAAAGTGAGGAACATTCAAGTAGTCTTCTGCATTGCTCCCTGTAGACCAGCCATTCTCATCCAGGGTGCCATGGAACACTAGGGTTCCTCCAGGGGTTGCTAGGGGTTCCTTAAGCTGTGGATGACTGATCTTCTCTTTGATGGTCCTGCACAGTTCCAGGACCAATGTCTCCTGCCAAAGCCAGAAGCATGACACCAATTTTCTCTTTTGCTCTTAGACTTAAGGGGGGCCAGATTGTGGCCACTGGGTGTAGAAAATGTCCCAGATTCAGTGGGAAGAAACAATGCCTAAGACTTGGTGGACAGTGGGAGTAAATAAAATACAAAGGGGATGATTTACTAAAGGCAAATAAACTATCCCTCCCACCGATACCATCGATGGACAAGTGTAGTTGACCCAGAGCTTGGTAATTGAGCAGAAGCTCTACTAACATCCATCATCCAATCATGTGCAAGCAAAAATGCAGTTTTTCTCTTATTTTCATTGCACTTGATTAGGTATTCTTTGCAAAGTAAAGCTTTACCTCATTTACTAAGCTCTGGAGCAAATGCACTTGCAGAGTGCAACTGCACTTCTCCATCGATGGTATCGGTGGGAGGGATAGTTCCCCATTGTTGGTGTCAGTGGGAGGAATAGTTTCCCATCGTTGGTGTCAGTGGGAGGAATAGTGCCCCAAAGGCCAGATAAAGGCTAGCAAAAGGCCACATCTGGTCTGCAGGCCTCAGTTCAGAGAGCACTGCCTTAGACTATATATAATATATAATATGCTATATACAATAGGGGGGGGGGGGGGCTTAGTGGCACCTTAATGCA
>BLSH010074675.1:274726-285583 GCA_018402905.1 Glandirana rugosa | reverse complement strand
TTTTTTATTTGATTTTAATTTATTTTCCCTATCCCCATTTATTTGTAGGGCACTTGCCCTAGTTTGAAGATGATTTTAGAACAGTTATATGGCTTCTACCGTTAATTAATACTTTTCAGACACAGTTTGAAGATGAACCACATTCATCTCCATTTTTGCATTTTTTATGTTTTTATTTTTTTTTAAATATTTAAAGTTATTTCCCTGTCCCCATTTTTTTGTAGGGCACTTGCCCTACCCTTACCCCCATTTTACTTCCTTTTGCAGCCCTCTGGGGCTTTCCAGGACTTTCCTACAGCCATTTTTGTGCCTAAAAGTTCGGGTCCCCATTGATTTCAATGGGGTTCGTTGTCCGTGCGATCGTTCGGGTTCCGTCCGGACCCGGACCCGGACTTTGTCCCGAAGTTCGGACGGACCAGCAGAACCCGAACGTCCAGGTGTTCGCTCAACTCTACACAGAGAGTTTACTTTTAAAAGAGATATAAGAGGGTAATGCAACCCACCTTATACTGTATATTCCTGAATATTAAAAAATATGTTACCCCAACACAGTGGCGTCAGTCCATCTGTCAACCCCCCCCCCCCCACCCCGTTCGGTAGGCCGGTCCGTCAGTCAAAATCCCCCCCCTCGCTCAATTGGCAAACCCCACACTTACCCCAGGCCTGTATCTCCTCCTCAGTGTCTCCTTCTCTCTGCCTCCTCCTCAGTGTCTCCTTCTCTGTGTCTCCTCCTCAGTGTCTCCTGCTCAGCATCTCCTCCTCGGCGGCTTTCCCCTGTGTGTCCTCCTCAGTGGCCAAGATGGTCGATTCTCCTCTCGGACAGGTCTCAGAACCTGCTTCCTGATTGGCCAGGAGGAGAATCAGGAAGACAATAGTGAATATTAATTCACTATTGTCACACAACTGGGTGGGCTCAGGGCGCAGTGCCCCAAACCCACCCTTTTTTAAAGCCAATTAGAGCCTCAGGCTCTAATCATGTGCTTCCAAAAAAAAAACCCCCATTGAAATCCATGTGTCAGGCATCCTGCATGTAGATTATAGGCCATGAGCATGGATTAAGGGGGCAATAAGCTTATATTGATTGGTTTGTGCAAAAGTTATAGCGTCTACAAACGATGAGAATTCATGTATGGCATTTTTGTCTTTTAAATTTTGTTTTACTAGTAATGGTGGCGATCTGTGATTTTTAGCAGGACTGCGATATTGCTGTGGACATATCGGACACTTTTGACACTTTTTTGGGACCGTTGGCATTTATACAGCGATCAGTGCTATGAAAATGCACTGATTACTGTGTAAATGTCACTGGCAGGGAAGGGGTTAACACTAGGGGGCGATCAAAGGGTTAAATGTGTTCCCTGTCAGTGTGTTCTAACTGTATGGGGGCTGGGCTGACTGGGGGAGCAGAGTGATCGCTGCTCCCATATACTGGGAACATGCAATCACTCTCCTCTCCCCTGTCAGAAAGGGGGTCCGCTTGTTTACATTGGCGGATCCCCATTCTGTCACTGCGGGGGATGCGTTCGCAGGTGGCTGGCGGACATCGAGTCCGGCTCATCCGCTGATTGGCTCCCCCGCCAGCCGAACCAGTGGCTCCTGCAAGGGTAGTGCTACACTAGGAACATAAGGTAATTTACATTGTAAAATTTTAAAAAAAGAAAAAAAAAACAATTTGGCTTTAGATATAATTTAAACCTAATGTTTTTTTAGGATTGTACAGTTGCAGTCATGGTAACTGCCTATTCCAAGAAAATATAACCAGTAGCTTTCCAATCCCTTGTGTGTAAACAAGCAGAGGTGCTGTGTACCAACCTTCACAGATACTATTGTCTTATATTGACCTTGGTTCACTGCAAACATAACTGAATTTCCTGGTAATGATTCACTGAAAGCAAAAAAGCAAAAAATCAATGAAAACTCCTCCAATGCCAAGGTACTCCACCGCTCCTTTTTTAATTCGCATAAAACATTTGTTTTCCATCAGGAGCTTGTACGTTAGTAACTGCATTATTTTGATGTACCTGGATAATAGCTGGTAAAATGCTGAGCGTTGGACATCAGACGCACTTTCGCATAAATAATGCTTGCAGACTGTAGCAAACTCCCATCCGGTTGGCATCTGGGTTTTTGTAGCAGTGTCATTTTTCTGAGATGCTGACACAAATTTCCTCCCAGAAAACACGAGCATGCAGCCCCAGTAGAAAGACTTCTCGAGCCCTGCAGCTAACATTGTAACCGGTGGCCTGTGTACTTAAATGTCTACATAGGCACCTAGTTGCTGTGAGATCGTGGTGCACCAGCAGTAAATTTAGCAGCCCGGGCAATGAGGCATGTGTTCAAGGATTGTGGGCTCATTCATAACTTTTTAATGAAACAATTAAAGTGAAACTCCATGTTTGCTTTCTTAACTGTAGTTAATTGCAGATGAATATCCAATCATGCTTTGATGATATCAGGTGGAGTACTTTTACCATGACTCTCCTAAATTTTTTCAAAAATAAAATGTGGGAGGGTCAAAATTTCACCTATTCTAAACAAATCTCAGTCTTCGTGTACAGTATCTCACAAAAGTAAGTACACCCCTCAGAATTTTTGTAAATATTTTATTATTTCTTGACTGGTAAGGCGCAATAGGCCTAGGCATTAAACACTGTTAATGTACTGAACAAACCCCCCTTGCCCTGAGCCCATGTAAAAAAACGACACTTACAACCAATTAGGTTGGAAAGGGCATGGCCACAGCTTTTATGTAAATTCCAACACAGAAACTGAAATTCCAACACAGAACATGTGAACCCTTTAAACCAGTGCCAGTCCCAGTTGTAATGTGAGCATGCTTTAACCTTAACTAGTTGACTTCCAAAAGGGGCCTGTTCTTACCATAAGTGCTGGACAGACAGCCTATTTCCAGTTTCCACTCCAGGGCATAGCCCATTACAGCAACTTTTAATGCTGGCAAGGTCAAGAAACCGCAGCAAGATGTGACAGACCATTCAATGAAATAAGGGGCGGGGGTGGGCAGCTCTTTCAGCCACGTTTTCTTTCCAAAGGGCCCAGAATTCCCTAGGGCAGTACTTTTCCTGAGCGCAGGCCCAACCCATCTCCCATGACTTCACCCAATCTTGTCGGACCATTCACCAACTGCTTCCGCCCATCGCCTGCCCATGCCCTCATCAGTCAAGGCTCTCTTTCCCTAGGGGGGCCCAAGAGGCCTTCATTTCGTGTGACAACACTGAAGAAATCACACTTTGCTACAATGTAAAGCAGTGAGTGTACAGCTTGTATAACAGTGTAAATTTGCTGTCCCCTCAAAATAACTCAATACACAGCCATTAATGTCTAAATCGCTGGCAAAAAAGTGAGCACACCCCAAATTGAAAATGTCCAAATTGGGCCCATTTAGCCATTTTCCCTCCCTGATGTCATGTGACTCGATAGTGTTACAAGGTCTCAGGTGTGAATGGGGAGCAGGTGTGCTAAATTTGGTGTTATCGCTCTCACTCTCTCATACTGGTCACTGGAAGTTCAACATGGCACCTCATGGCATGAGCATCTGTGGGGCATCCTCAAACGGAAGGTGGAGGAGCGCTAGGTCTCTAACATCCACCAGCTCCGTGATGTCGTCATGGAGGAGTGGAAGAGGACTCCAGTGGCAACCTGTGAAGCTCTGGTGAACTCCATGCCCAAGAGGGTTAAGGCAGTGCTGGAAAATAATGGTGGTCACACAATATATTGACACTTTGGACCCAATTTGGACATTTACTCTTAGGGGTGTACTCACTTTTGTTGCCAGCAGTTTAGACATTAATGGCTGTGTGTTGAGTTATTTTGAGGGGGCAGCAAATTTACACTGTTATACAAGTTGTACCCTCACTACTTTACATTGTAGCAAAGTGTCATTTCTTTAGTGTTGTCACATGAAAAGATAGAATAAAATATTTACAAAAATGTGAGGGGTGTACTCACTTTTGTGAGATACTGTATATATTGCACTCCCTTACCTCTCAACTTTCTGAAATGATAAGGAGGGATACGTTTTAGCACACGGTATGTAGGCCAAAGCTGTATCTTGGCCTAGGCCGACAAGGCCCAGGCTTAGGGTGGCACTTTGCAGGGGGGCAGCACGAAAAGAGTCCCCGCTGGCTTGCGCTACACTTTGTGTAGTGCCAGTCCTATAGGGCAGATTGGCCGGAAGGCAAATCAGTCTAGTACCCCCATAAAGCGGTTTGGCAGGGCCGCCATCAGGAGGGGCAGCCCATACATATGTAGGGGACCCGGGTGTCCCGAGGGGCCCAGGCGGCGGACCCCAACTAATGAGTTGTTGTCCTGCCCCATAGCCAAACAGGAAGTGTGAGGAAATCTCTGCAAATAAGGGGAATCCATTGCCCCCCCCCCCAAAACCCTCAAAACGAGTGTCCCCACTGGAAAATTTCAAGGCAGGTAAGGAAACAGGAAGGGGTGCCTCATATTTAAATTAGAGGGGTGCACAAGTTTAGTCAGGCCTAGGGCAGCACAAAACCTAAATACACTGCTGATGTAGGCAAAGGACACGTAAAAAACCTAATATACAGAAAATGATTGGCTAAACCACACTAAACAGATTTGTTTGAGGCTGGGTCCACACCATTGTGAATTGGATGTGGGTTCCCCACATCCAATTTGCAATAGCAGGAGATTTTGATGGGCTCTCTATGGAGCCGGTTCACATATCTCTTCAGCAGGCCCAGTGTGATTTGCACAAGAAGGCTGTGCATCTTTTGGTACATTTCATGGTGAACCAGGATGCACCGGACCCGCATGCGGGGATGGTGTGAACCCAGCCTGAATCTAGCTTCTGTGGCAACCATGGCTGAATCCATAGATACAGTGGGAAAAATGAACATAAACAGGAAGCATGTAGTTTGCAGGATTACCAGGTTCATTTACAGGAGAAAAGATGAAGCTAATGCTGCCACCATTTCTGTGGAAATTAGCAGGGGTAGCCCATCCATTAAGGGTGCAGGAGCACTGCCCCCCTATCCATCGCCACCTCCCCCATCCATGCGTCCGGCCCCTTACAGGACGCCGGATGCATGGAAACCAATGCGGGGTGCGTGTTTTTTTAAAGCCCCTTATTATTACCTCTAATAGGATTCACAATAGGGTGGGCCCTGGGCACAGAGAATGCATCCAGAGCCCACCCAGAAGTGTTACAACAGCAAATTCATATTCGCTATTGTAACACTGATCCTCCCCCAGACCAGTCAGGAGGCGGGTTTTGAAACCTGTCACCCGATAGCTGAAAGACAGGCGATCCTATTGGATGCCTAAGAGGAGGGGAGGAGCCACATGCTGGAAGCGGCTGATGGAGGAGTACACAGAGCCACTACACGCTGCCCGCCATCCGCCTAGATGGGGTAAGCACCGGATCGACCAGCAAACAGCAGGGGGGGTGGTGGTCATGTATTATATCCAGATATGCAGAATAAGTAGATTTTAATGGTTAAGGATATTTTTAACCCTTTCACTCCTCTCCTGTATATCTCAGATCCATGTCTCTACAGTGTATAATAACCCCTTCACGTCCCTTATCCTGCACATTGGAACATTAGCCAGTTCTTCTCTACCCTTCCATTGTATGTGACCTTCACATTAACCACTACACCTCCTGCTCCCTCTGTGTATGGTTTGTACATTTAACACATTTAGTGCACCATTACCAAGTACCATGTTTTATCCTCCTTCAGTACCAGCATGTTTCCTCCGATTGTTTTGGTCCTTTTCCCTTTATATAGTAAATAATAAAAAATAAAAAAAATCTGTGGCTATTAAATACCAGTGCCCACATTGCCGAGTGCCATGTCCTGAAGCTTGCCCCGACTTCCACTGTAAAAAACAACATTTCCAGGAGTGTCAATCTCCGCAGGCCACAAGAGACACTGACCGATCCGCATTCAACTCAGAAGACTGACAACATCTAGTGGTGGGAAATTTTTACATATGCTAGGCAAGGACTTTATTTATTTTTATCTAGACTGCCATTTTAACAAGGAAAATGGTGTCACCATTCTGGCTATGCTGCCTGGCATGTGACTTGGAGCTTACACAGGGGTGAGGATGCTTTTCCCGCCCGCCAATGTGACAGTTTGAGTGCCTGGGCAAGAAAATGTCTTTAGTGCTGTCATGTGAAAGGAAGATAAATGAGTCACATGTCCCTAGGGTTGCCACCTTTTCTACAAGCCAAACCTGAACACTTTAGCGGCCTGGGACACCTTTGGGTGCCCTAAGGAGAGTAGTAATGTGGTGAGCATAGTGTGCCGAATCAAACAGTGGGTGTGGTCAAATTGCTCTTGCTGACATCATCGCCCTGCCCCGCAGTGACGCTGAACCTGCTCCTAGACATCCGCCCCCAGCTTTTGGATGGCAACAGATTTGTGTATGACTATCTTGGTTACTTGGGGAGCCACAGCCTGGTCTGGATAATGTGTCCGGGTTTCAGTCCGCCTGAAACCCAGACATGTGGTTCAAAACCCGGACTTTCCCGGTGAATCCCTGACAGGTGGCAACCCTGCATGCCCCCCATATCTGAAGGGGAGATTTGCATGTAATTTAAGCCTAGTACACGCAATGAAATTATCAAATGATCTTCCGTTTTTTTGTTTTTGCATGCTAGTCTCCATATCAAAAACAAATAGCTTGCTAAAGTACGAAAATTCTTGTACGGCAGAATAATAATTCCGAAGTGATGTAATGTATTTGTATTTTATTTTCGGACGAAAACTGTACTGATTAAAAGAAAATCATATGATCTGGTATCGTATGAGAGAAATGTTTGTGTTTGTCCCTTCAGAAAATTTCGGACAAAAGCTGTGTACCAACGATCAGATTATTATATAATCTCATTGGTATTTTTTGTATGTTATTCTAATCATGTATGGGACTTAAATCTCTGTATCTATTAATAGTATTGACATATGGTTATTACTGAAGAAATTCAGATGGGTTTGCAGCCTCTTATTACATGTTCCTGTTTTTTACAAATTCCCTGAGAACTCCAAAAGGCAGAGCACAGATTTAGGGAACATATGGCCTGCATTTTGGCAGCCACAGAGTCAATGCTTGGAGTAGGCAGCTGCACAAATAAAAATTCAAATTACTCAAAAGGCAGGCTGTACCCCTCAGGTGCCCCCATAATCTTCATACGTGAGTTAAAATACTTACACACAGTGAGTGTCCTGATATCATGAGAAGTTTGTAAGAAAAGCAGTCCTTGCACAAGTGGTCCTAGCAATGAGGCCTGCAGTAGCAGCTTGCTTTTTATGCAAGAGTTAATGTCTGCAAACAATGATCCAAGTTCCCATTAATTACTGGAATAAAAATAGGCACACACCCGCAGAGATGGAGCCCAGTGCCAGTTTGTTGAAATGCAAAATGGAAATGTGACATTCTACAGAAGGCAAATTGCAGAATTGAAGAATTCATCTTTTTGAAATGTAAACGGAGGAACGGAATGAGACTGTGTGGTCCCCTAACAGTGACAAAGCAATTAAGATAATATTTCCATTTGCAGATTGTCACTGCTTAGCATATTTCTGGCGGCCAAAGTCATAAGTGACTGTCATCCTGAGAGAGACATTTCAAATTACCAAATCACTAAGGTGTCACAGGGTTTAAAGCAGCAATTGGTAACGTTCTTACACCAAGGCCTGAAATGCTTGTCGCAGATGGCACCTTGTCCTTAGTTTTATATCTTATCAGCAAAAACTAGAACTAAGGTAGGTGGAGGTTTTGCATATTAGTCTAATTATATTTTTATATTATATATCTTGGAGAAATCTGTTTTTGGTGCCACGATGAAAGCCCTCTCCGCCCTCTTTCCATCATTCTACTCC
This sequence comes from Glandirana rugosa, assembly GCA_018402905.1. Classification (NCBI taxonomy): domain Eukaryota; kingdom Metazoa; phylum Chordata; class Amphibia; order Anura; family Ranidae; genus Glandirana; species Glandirana rugosa. The sequence continues at coordinate 277,712 of BLSH010074675.1, read as the reverse complement.
TACAATCCTCCTCTCTCACAATCTCGTATTTTGTAATACATTTTTAGAAGAACCCCATCATGTCCTGAATTCTCGCCAAGGTGGGAACGACTTATTCCGTTACCTGGAGCCTCCTGGAATACTCATGTCATAAATCTCAGGAGGACTTGGGGTACTTTAAAACACATGCACTGTGATGGTTCATCACATGCACTGTGATGGTTGATTCTTGCATCTGGTCCACCTACTGACCTACCACAGTGCACACGTCATCGATGGTTCCACTGCAAGGACCATAAAGAGACAACCAGCTCAAACTGATGTCAAAGAACATGGTGTGAACAACAGCAGAGTAGCAGATCATTACAGGACATCACTGGATTTGCTGGGTATGTTAGTATGTTGTTTTGTGAACAACCCAGTGAAAAAGATACAACAGAAACAAATCATAGGGATCAAGGAAGTTCTTCTTTAAAGAGTATGTAAAGCCCAAACTTTTTTTTGAACTGTTGCATAAAGTAGGGAAGTATCAGATCCCCTGCCAAGTTTCTGATGCTGTCTGCATCCCTGCTACGTTGATTCATGCTTCTCTTTGTCCTTGTGACCATTGTACAGGTACAGGAAGTGATGGGAAATCTGAAAGTTCAAAGTTTTCATCTAAGCAAGAGATAAGAGTAAATCTCCTAAATAGGGAAAAACTTAAACATTTGTCAAATTTTTCTTTTCAATATATTTTTATTTTTTCCAGATAAGAAATACAAAAGTACAGGTAAGTAACCAGCGTACATAATGTAACTCAGTAGATAAATACGGATAGGGATACAACATAAAAGTTATCACATAAAATGATGAAATTTTATGTGAAAAGTATATTCAGAGTGGCTCAAAGATGGGATAACTCCCAGAACGACCCCCACATGAAGTTCTTGCAACTCAAAATTTGTATCAAGGAACAGAAGACCCATGAGAAGAGGAGAGTACAGAAGTAAACCCAAGAGGGTTATCAACTTAAAAAACACAGCAACTTAACAGTATCCATAAAAAAATAGTAATTTCCAGCGCTAAAGGTCCCTCATGATGGCAGGCAACCAGGATACCAACGGATGTAAGACCAGATGGATGCTGCCCTCCTTGGATGGGGTAATCCGAAAGTAACTGAAAAACAAGACAAAGGAAGGTGCGCACACCTTATGCATTACCATAGATAATTTAATGGAATAAAACGTTTTTAAAAATGGATACTCACAAGATCGGCATCACAGAGCCATAAGAAGACAACACATAAAATCAAGGCACAAGGCAGGATAAAACTGACGCGTTTCGGGGGCGCACCCCCTTCCTCAGAGCTACGCGCCTTCCTTTGTCTTGTTTTTCAGTTAACAGTATCCAGCATTCAGCTACTGGAACCTGGAAGGCTCCCCAAAGCAGTTGACATTGTGTAATGTAAACCTTCCGATCGGGAAAACTTTTCCGATGACAACTGTCATGAGAAGACCTCCCCACTTTGTATAGATTTCCTCTCACTTCTTATTGCATCTCTGGGCCAGCAACAGACATTTCCTGAACACTATATCTTCATGGCAGATTCAACAGGTATTTTTTTTCACTTGATTTTGATAAAATACAGTTTTAAAAATAATGAAAATGACTTAAAATAACATTTGTATGTTAAAAATGATAAAGATCTAAGGCACTGTTTCCTTTGACTGATTGTCTCATATAATTGAGATTTGTTGATGTCACTACTGTGACACTGATCTCCTTGCTGGAGGTTCTGCCATGAGGAAGCAAAGCCTTCCCTCTACCAAGATGGCCCCTGAGACACAGTACGGAACAAGAAATTGTAAGTCAGTAATAGGGAAAGATCATCAGCAGGGAGACAGGGCCAGATTAAGAGCATTATGGGCCTGGTGCTGATGATTTATTTATCAATGGCGACTGCCTCCCTGACATTTACATATCAGTGCTGCATGTGCCCTGCAATTTACATATCAATACAGCCCAAAATATACATATTGATCATGTGTACACACACAGAGCAGGGCTGGGCAGCATTAGTGGCTACAGCTCTAATAGCCCCTATGTTAATCCAGCCCTGCAGGGAGACCACAGGCAATACTGGTGGTTAATCCTTTGCCTTCTACCTGCCTTTTTTTAGGGCACAGCCTCCAGAGCTCAGTTGCTTTTTCAAAGGACACTGGGGTTCATTTACTAAAGTAATAATGCATAGAATAGAGAAAAGCACATTTCACTTAGCTTAGTGAATGAGGTATAAACGTGCTGACTTCACCTTTTTAACCATGTGGAAGCAAAAACCCTGATTCTTTCAATATTTTTCTTGCACATGATTGGGTATTCTTTGAAAAGTACATTTCACTAAGCTAATGGTAAGTTCACTTTGCTATCTACACTCTACTCCCGTAGTAAATCAACTCCATGGCCACCTTGCCCATTCAGGCATTTAAGTGCTCGGTGTCAGCTGATGTCGACGCATGAGGGCGCGTTGACATCATGTTCTCTGCCATGTGGAGGCGGTCACATGCTTCCCATTACCTAGAATACATAGAGCTGCAACAGAGAAAGGAATGATGGCAAGGTGGGCATCATTTGGATGGGGTGGCCCCATTGCAGACATTGTAACATTGCCCTGAACTGGCAAAGTGGCACTATCTCTTTGACAATGGTTTCAATAAGGTATCAGCCATAAAGGGAGCACATTGTTTTCAGAGATTCGGCCAACTTCAAGACTTGCATTGAGGGAAGGAGCAGTAAAACACAACCATTGTGTGGCACTACAAAGCAGGAAGCAGAGCCTGCAGATTTAATATGCAAATATGTCCCGACCAACACAAAATGACGAGGAAGAGAGTTACGCTCAGAACTTCAACCGGCTTAGAGACTTTTGTTACACGAGGGAAATACCGACTATGGAATAGCTTTGGTAACAGTTTCTCTATCACGGTGAAACGGTCAAGTCCCGTTACAATGTTACAGACGTTACCCCGGT
>BLSH010074675.1:263205-274716 GCA_018402905.1 Glandirana rugosa | reverse complement strand
TGTCCCGCCCCCCCCCCCCCCCCATGTACATACATCATTACAAATTCAACACTGGGTTTTAAAACACGAATATAGACTGAAAAAAATATGTAAATCAAGTTGGTCTCTTGTACATGAATATCTAAAAACAGACCATACATTCCCTTTAGCATTTAATTCCATCTTGATTTCATTTAATACTATTGTCACAGATTTTTGCTTGTTGGCGTGGGCGAAATGCATTTGTATGAGATATAAAAATACACCACAAAGACAGCAACAGCTGTGTTTTTCCAATACCAAATGGAGAATTCAAACAAACAAAAACAGGTGAACTCTTTCATTAAAACATAGATATATAGAGACTGGGAAAATGAGAATCAAAGGAGGTAAAACATTAATAGCATATGGTGGATTCCTATTTACCCTTTAGCTATTTAACTGAGCAAAGTTGTTTTATTTAAAGCAAATATATTTAAAATATATGTTTATTGTAAAACAAAGTAAACTCATCCTGCCGTCCTAACTTCCTGATCAAAAATATCCCACCCTCCCCCGTCATGGTTGCATACTAACCTGAATCTGCAGATGCGGCCTTCCCCAATGTTTACAGCCTGAGGCTGGAATCTTCCTTGCCGCTAGCTGTATCTGAGAAGTGAGCTGGAGACGCTCAATATACATCTGTGAGGACCCACTATGCAGGCATAGCCAGCGGCAAGGAAAATTCCAGCCTCATGATGTAAACTTTGCAGGAAGCTGCAATGTTTACAGCTGAGCATTACCTCTCAGAGACATCGCACTCCTACCCTTGACAATGGCGTCATCCACTTTTCTATCCAGAAGGACAGAGCCATCTTTGTTTAGATCTCATCCAGGGTCAGAATGCACTTCCCGGACTGAGATGACACAGTCATATAAATCCTTGGTTCCCACCCTCTGCCCACACACAGAATCTGGGGGTTCTTGGCCCTGCAGGCTCCTGTCAAATATGAATTCTGCACAGCAGCTGCGTCACCTTATTTACAAAGAGTTTTGGAATGATAAAAACACAAGTCCCATCTTTCAATGGAAATGTGAGGATGACACTGCATTTGTAGTCCATTAATATTACCTCCAGCTCTGTAGCTGAAGGTCTGTAAGGAACTGAGCAAGAGGAAGAGTTTGCAGGAACCAGAGCATTGCACCCATGATCCACTAATTGCAGTTGTAATGTTTCGCAGGCTCAAATGAAAAACTAAATAAAAATAATACATGCACATTTTTTGCAATATGGGTGTTTTTTTGTTTTGTTTTTTTTTTCTTTTCTTTTTCTCCTTTAAATGGGTTGTCAACTCTGGACAACCACTTTAACCTACAAGTAAGCCTATAATAAGGCTTACCTGTAGGTTTCCTGCATATCTCCTAAACCTGCACGGTTTAGGAGATATACAGGGTACTTGCATGTGCTGATGTCATCGGGCACATGCGCTGTGAAGAAACGGCCTGAGATGGTGCCGCGATTGGCGGCACATGCGCGGGATTGACGTCACATGGCTTTGATCAATCACAGAGACGGAGTTTGCGGGCTCGGAAGGATGAGGGGCGAAAATGAATGCGGCTTGGAGCGGGGACAGCGCGGGCTTCCAATGCAGGTGTCACATAATAGGCTAGTATGCGATGCATACTAGCCTATTATGATTTCACATTGCAGGGTAATGAAGAGGAAGGAAGAGGAAGTAAAATCCATTAGGGTTTATTTCCTCTTTAAGTTGTCAGTTTGTGCTTAGTGAACAGGCTTCTTTGTAGGAAGATGCAGAGTCACAGCTAAATCCTGCTAATTACAAAGCCATAGTTTGAATTCTTAACTTCAGTTAGGGGGCAGACTCAATGGACTACTCAGTCTTTTTCTGCCGTCACTTTTCTATGTTTCTATGTTTCAGTTTTATATCTACACAGGTCCCCTTTACACTCCTTGGCCACCACTGTTCTGCCTACAATATTGGGCACAATAGAGTTGCACACAGTTGGATCCTGGAAGCAGGATCTCTGATTGGATGAGTAATGAAGTAAGCCCACCAAAGAAAGCCTTAAAATAAGCTGCCAACATCCCTGGGGACAATAAAAACAAGATAATAAACCCCAAATATTGGGTGGGACTTCATAGGCAACTTAGATACCAAAAAAATATGATTGAATAAAAAATAGTGTTTATTACATACATACATACAAAAAACATACATAATATGTCAATGTCCCTACAGACAATAAAATTGATCACACATGTGAGAACGGCTGAATGGTAATATCATATACACAATTTGAGTGACAATATCTCCTCTGCATTCCGACACATTTCAGGAAGAATTCAATCCTTTCTTTGGGGTATTACGGGTAAGAGTCACAACATTTAGATTCTATAATGAAGCATATAATATAGCATAACAGTCATAATCAAAAAGGTGACTCTATCATATAGGCATGGACTCCCCTGCTGGATACCACAGTGATTACATGCCATATATGATGAGCAAAGGATGCTTACAGCCGTAAGAAGTATAAAAATAAAGTTTGCTTCTATTATGGGATGGAGATAACTATGCGTCCCCACTGTCAGCAACTGGTGTGACCAGAGATGTGTGAACTGCAACAGAGAATGTCAGGCACAAGTAGTGTAAAATAATATAATTTATTTAAAAGATAAGTGGACAAAGATGTAAATGCACCACCAACATACCAAATAGTGTAAAACAAGCCAAATAATCAAATAGTGAAACACAAAGAATAACTGCCTAAACAAAGTATATACAGCAGATAGGGAAATGCCAAACCGCAAATGTAGCCGAGCCCGGGTCATACACAGGAGATCAGTCAGAGGGAGCTTGGGGCAAGACAGGGCAGGAACAGGGAACAAGAGGCAGAGAGAGCAGGTGGGAAGGGATCAGGCTGCAAGACAGGGGCCCAGGAACGGATGCAGGATACACAGGTCAGGGGCACATGGAGACCAAAACACCAAGGCAATTAGCACATGACAGACAGGGTTTAAATATCCTTGCTGCAATGAGCATCAGGTGATAACTAATGAGCTTCAGGTTGCTAGGAGACCCCCGCTGGTGGACACTGGGACTGCAGCCCATAGATCCAGGAGCCACTGTGCCACCAGGAGGTGAGATATTTCCTGACACCCACTGGTGGACACTGGAACTGCAGCCCATGGATCCAGGAGCCACAGTGCCACCAACAGGTGAGACCTTTCCTGACACCTGCCGGTGGACACTGGAACTGCATCCCATAGATCCGGGAGCCACATTGCCACCAGCAGGGGAGACTTTTCCTGACACCCACATTCAGGGCCCCAACGGTCTCTCAGCCAAAGTTCCCACCATGGCTTAGACAAGGAAGTCAGGAATCTAAGAAAGATAATATATGTAGGGGTAAGTCATGCTTGTTAGGCCCCCCAAAGGTGGAACTTCCGATGATTGGATTCCTCCCCACTCAGGTGTCACATTTGGCACCTTTGGGGGGAGAGGGGGAAGAGGACACCTGTCTTTAGACAGGTGTCCTTTTCCACACATCCGGGAGCTAGGGCCGGCAGCCGCTGACATCAGCACCTGGCTCCCTCCTCCCTCCTGGCTCTGCTACTGGCTGCCTGGCCAATAGCAGAGCGCAGCTAATGCTACAGGTAAGTCTGTAAAGACAATTAATAGTAACATATTACTTAGCCCCAGCAGGGCTAACTGGTGCTACCCACAGCCATCCAGCTGTACAAAGATGCTTCTGTACAAATGGAGCCTCCAATTGGAAAAGGTGTAAGAGGAGAGAAAACAAGTGGGAGTATTCCAAGCACAACTCACCTTAGTGGTGTCAAATGTGGAGTATCACCACCAGCAGGGCAAAAATGCTGAACGCTGGAGCGTGCCCATTGCATACCGGCATCCACGCATGCGCAGATGCCGTTGCGCAATGGGTATGCGCCGGTGTTCGACACCATATTTAGGACGATCAATGATAAGCAATCGAAAATGTATATAACTAACAATGGGGGACAGCGTCTTCTTTCTCCTTTTTGGATAGAAGTTCTTCAATACATTTTGGGCTTGTAGAGTCTATAGAATCCTAAAAGGGAGAGGAGCCACCCTAAAACCTGAAATTGGGGCCAGGATAAACCTGAAGAAAAGGCAAGGTTTAGCTCCCTTACATACTGATGTGGTGCAGTTTGAGCGCACCGTGGGTGTACTGCAGTGCACCCATGGGTTTAGCGTGGGTTAGCTGCGCCTTTCCCATACAATTCCATTGCGTCTTGAGGTTTTGGTGCTACTTCTGGAAGCTCACCAAAGATCCTGCATTTAGGAATTTTGATGTGCTTTCATCATGCTTGAAGTGTTAGTATTAGCCATAGTAGTGTGATTGTCTTTTTTTAACATTCTGTTAAAACTTTTGTGAATTAGTACTGCCCGGAGCTTGGGGAAGAGGACATACCCCGAAAACATGTCCTGAAAATTTGTATGTTAGTGCAAATAAAAAAAATTCACGGACAGTACTCAGTTGTTGATGTGCTTTCAGAAAGTACACCAAAACCACAGGACATAACAGAACTCTATGAGAAAGCACATGTAACCTGCACCAAACTCAAGGATACACCTCGCAATACCCATGGAGCCAGCAAACCACAACGCATCACTGTGAAAGGGGCCCTAATATTTGAAGAAAAGGCATAAATAGTATTTAAAATCAGCAGCTGAAACTGCTTAAGAAAGTAAGTGTTTAACACAACTTTAATTACTTTTTAATGAGTGCTTAACTGCATTAATTGGTATTTTTATATGTCTGGAGTTCAGCTTTAACCTATTGTGTGCATTAGAACAATTTCCTTTGAAAAAAAAACAACACATTTTGGAAAATAATTGCTTTGTCAGCCAGAATGATTTGTTTCATTGCTAAACACTCCAAAGTCTTTTTTTTTTTTCTTCCCCTTCGATTGCGGGAAGCAATATTGGTCCAAATACTTTACAGATAAAACATGCTTTTGGCAACCTAGTTTCTGGCAGCTCTATAAATAAAGGGAATTTTTGCTATTAAATCTGAAAATGAGGGAGTGAGAAGTTTCCATCCCGTAGAGGGGCTACTGGTGGACTAAGCGGGCAGCTGTTCATGGAAAATTATAGAACGGCTATACGTGTTGTTTTCACTTTTTCTATAAATCCCTTTATTCATGCAGGAAGCAAATAAAAGCTGTTTAACCACGTCTTTTATGTTTTGCTTTAAATCCATACTCAGATATTATGCTACTAAAATTTTACGGTGTATGGCATTATTTTTTTTATGACATATTTCACTTAATTGAAAAGGGCCCTTTCAAGATTAATGCACTTCAGATTTTATTTTGGCACCGGTAGCTTCCTAATTGATTGGTGTAATGATATATTCTTTATACTCAGGAGACTGAAATGCCATCAGGAATATGTAAACTCTATGTATAGATTCTGGTGGATCTCAGACTCAGCTAAAGTGGGCACTGACATCTGTGTAAAGATTCACACCCTGGTCAAGCAAAAAAAATTCACATTTAAAGTGAAGATTTAATGGTCAGGAAACAATAAGGCTCCATTCACACCATGCAGGTGCAATGGAGTGCACACATGTTTTTGCACGATTTCCGTGCGTTGCATGTAGGGCGTTTAATTTTATTGGGCTGCTCTATGCATGCAAAATGCACAAAAGAAGTCCCTGACCCTTGCTGCTGCAGTACAATGCATTGTGGTATGAGAAAGCACGCAATAACAGATGCATGGGGGTACTATTGAGAATGAATGGCATTGCTGCATGCCTGCTAAAGGCTTTAAGATATACTTTTTAAAACATTTAATACAGGACAAAGGATTCCCAGAGCAATACAGCCTTTTTAAAGAAAAAGACACAGCAGAAATTATTTCCTTTCAAGCAGGCTGTCTCTTATTGGAACCCAGAGATAACCTTATGAATGGGGTAACTGCTCTGCCTATAAATGTCGGCTTCATTGAGCTATTGAATTCTGTAAACAACAAGCCCTGGAATTCATAAAGGATGTCACAGATACTCTTTAGAAATCTCATCATAGTGACAAATGGGGGAACTTGCAGCAGATTGGAGTACGAGGTAAGGTGTATATGAATCTGTCACAATTCTGAAAGGACTGAGGCAAGCATCTCCTGCAAAGTGGTGGAGTGTTGCAGGCAGAGAAGCAATTTGGAGAAGTTAGGAAAATAATTGAAGCACGTCAAATATCAGTTCCAGAGGAACCTAAAGATAAATCTTGCTGCAGAACTGTTTCAAAGTTGCAACATAATAATTTAAAGTCTCACATAATAAACTATCTTCTCCGACATGGAGGAGGTTTTTATTTACTTGCTCTTTCCTTATTACCAATATGGTGGAATCTTTTTATGAATATGTTGCAACAATAGAGTCATACAGTAATTGTGTTAAAAATACTTGAATTGGTTGCATGCATCAATGCTGACAATGAAAATGTTGCAGGTTGTTCATTAATTTGGCCCAAGGCTTCTGGATGTAGTATCAATACTACAAGAAATATGTCGCAGGTCACCGCCAAGGTTTTTTTAGCAGGAGGTATGGAGACACTGAAAAAATGTGTGAAAATGAGTTGAAAGCTCCACCTGCTGGCAGAAAATGAGAATGCACACAATTTTTTGAATAGCCTCTACACTGCATCACATTTGTGCAACTCGGTTTAAAGGGGAACTCTAGCTATATATATATATATATATATATATATATATATATATATATATATATATTTTATGTATATATATATATTTATATATATATATATATATAATTTTAAAGATAAAAGCCCCACCCAAGGTAAGAAAAAAATACCCGTGGTGCCCCCTTCCCTGACACACATATTGCAAGGTATCTGAGCATAGCGAGTATTGCACATTTTAGCTTCTTTTTGGTGAGGCAGCCCATTGACTTGAATTGGCTGCCTGTCACGCTAAAACCGCTTGATGACGTGTGTTTTTCAGGCCTTTTGTTGTGTAGAATATGCACAACTGTTACCTGCATTTGGGGTGCTATTAGGAAATAATCACACTGCAAGCGCAACGCATATGTTAGTATGTTTTTCATGTGTATATGGAAACAAAGGGTAGAAATGCATGTTTCTGCCAGCATTTCTATGTCATTAAGATGTGAATGCATCCTAAATGCTTGTTGAATCTAGGGGTTAGAGCAGGGCCAGTTTATTATCCTTCAGACTTTAGAGGGGCCGGGCTGTGGCCAATAGGAGTAGAAAATGTCCTGGTGTCAGCAACAATGCCCCATCACTGTTGTCAGTGAGAGGAATAGTGCCCCATCATTGGTGTCAGTGAAAAGAATGGTGCCCCATCATTGGTGTCAATGAGAGGAATAGTGCCCTATCATTGGTGTCAGTGGGAGGAATGGTGCCCCATCACTGGTGTCAGTAAGAGGAATAGTGCCCCATCATTGGTGTCAGTGAGCACAATAGTGCCCCATCACTGGTGTCAGTGAGAGGAATAATGCACCATGACTGGTGTCATTGAGAGGAATAGTGTCCCATCACTGGTGTCATTGAGAGGAATAGTGTCCCATCAGTGGTGTCAGTGAGAGGAAAAGTGACCCATCATTGGTGTCAGTGAGCGCAATTGTGTCCCATCACTGGTGTCAATGAGAGGAATAGTGCCCTATCATTGGTGTCAGTGGGAGGAATGGTGCCCCATCACTGGTGTCAGTAAGAGAAATAGGGCCCCATCATTGGTGTCAGTGAGCACGATAGTGCCCCATCACTGGTGTCAGTGAGAGGAATAATGCCCCATCACTGGTGTCATTGAGAGGAATAGTGCCCCATCATTGGTGTCATTGAGAGGAATAGTGTCCCATCATTGGTGTCAGTGAGAGGAAAAGTGACCCATTATTGGTATCAGTGGGAGGAATACTGCCCCATTATTGGGGTCAGTAAGAGGAACACTGCCCCATTATTGGGGTCAGTAAGAGGAACACTGCCCCATCATTGGGGTCAGTGAGAGGAATAGTGCCCTGTTATTGGGGTCAATAAGAGGAATGGTGCCCCATCATTGGGGTCAGTAAGAAGAATGGTGCCCCGTCTTCAGGGTCAGTGAGAGGAATAATGCCCCATCATTGGGGTCAGTGAGAGGAATAGTGCCCCATTATTGGGGTCAGTAAGAGGAATAGGGCCCCATCATTGGGGTCAGTGAGAGGAATAGTGCTCCATCATTGGTGTCCGTGGGAGGAATAGTGCCCCATCACTGGTGTCAGTGGGAGGAATAGTGCCCCATCATTGGAGTCAGTGAGAGGAATAGTGCCCCATCATTGGAGTCAGTCAGAGATAGTGCCCCATCATTGGGATCAGTGAGAGGAATAGTGCCCCATCATTGGAGTCAGTCAGAGAAATAGTGCCCCATCATTGGGGTCAGTAAGAGGAATGGTGCCCCATCACTGGTGTCAGTGAGAGGAATAGTGCCCCATTGTTGGTTTCAGGGGCAGGAATTATGCCCCATTGTTAATGTCAGTGAGCAAAATAGTGCCCCACGTGCTAGATAAAGGCAAGCAAAGGGCCACATCCACAGTTTGGAGACCACTGGGTTAGAGCAATAAGTTGTTGTATTCCTTGCTCTATCAGGCTCCCTCCATCTATGCACCACTGGTCCCTCAAAGCCTCTGGCTGGCGATTGCACACTGACTTCATCAAGTACAATGCAAGGCCAATAGGACACTGAGGCCCACCCACTACCTGAAGCATTGGAGAGAAGAGCACTGGCAGTTGGAGCATTGAGTTAGGTAAGTATTACATCTTATTCCTCTACCCCTAGACTTAATGGGCATATACAAATTTTTAAGAATTCCAATGTTAAAGTATAACTAAAGCAAAAACTTTTTTTTAGTTTTGGATAGAGTGGAGGGGGATTAGAACACCTGTCAGTTTTTATCAGTCTGTGCCCCCGTTAAGGAGATTCGTCCTCTCTAATTGTCCTGTTAACCATTACTATTGAAAGTGAAAGTGAAACTGAACGTAAAAGAAAATCCCAAATTTTGGGTTATCACCAGAAAATTAATATAAGGGAGATCTTCCAATGGGGACACTACTGGTGACCTGGGGGTTCCCAAGGAATTCCCTTAATTTACAGATCTACAGCTATCTGTTTGGCTATGGGACAGGAAGCAAAGGGAAATCTCCACAATGGGACACAGATGACAAAAAAATATCTCACAGGGGTTGTAACCCTTCCTTGCTCTATTCAAAATGAAAATGTTTTTTCTACAGTTCTAATTTAAGCTGTAACTTGAGGCAGATGCTGAAATCTTTAGTACACACTTGGGTTCCTACATAGTAGCTGAAATGTCAAAATAGGCTTATAGTGGTCCAGCTGTTGAAATTGCAGAGAACATAGAGAGTGGAGTGACTCCATAGGATAGTGGATGCTCACAGAACTAAGGACTGGCTCGCGACACGTACATAAAAGTTTCTCTACAGGTAAGCAGCGGCCACTCTAATTGTTGGAAAGGACTTGATCTTAATTCTCCTGGTATTTTATATGGCTTCCACCCAACAAGCCGCATCCAGCTGTATCTTGGAGATAATGTTGCACCGGCAGTGCGTGTGAATCCATTCAGGCCTGGAACAGTGATCGCGGCCTGATACGCTTTACTGAAGCAATTAAGTCCGTCTTGTCAGCTGAGCCGTGAGGGCAGCAGGGAATTGCTTTGTGTTTGTAGCCATTCCCCGAAGAATCGGCTCACATCAATGACTTATTGTTAGGGAACATTTTCATGCCTGTACACCTAGAGGTTTCCTTTGCCAGAAATGAGATATCCTTTAATAGTAACGTCCACCTTTTGTTCCCGCCATGAATCCAGTTATATTAGTGGGAATCGCTCTGTACCTATAGCAACACAGTACAAGTACAGTAAAGAGGAGAAGTGAGGCTCAGCACAAATACCAAGAGTACATGCAGGAGGATGGTGCTAGCTACCAGCAGTATAAGGAGCAGTACTGAGCCCAGCTCCCTCTATAAGTCTTTCTGCCTTTTATAATAAGAGAATCAATGGGAAATTCTCCAAGCAGTTTTGAATGAAGGGATGGGGTATGGCTGGTGTAAATGCACTCAGTGGGGGTCCCTACACCTCTACACATCACCGAATGCCGGAATTTTGTACCATATTGTCACTACTGGATCACATACACAGATTTGTAGGTTCTTCCTCCAGTCTAGAGTGTATTTCCATGTATACCCTTCCTAACCAATGACACCACAAAGCTTCTAACCCACTCCCTAGTCACCTCTCGCCTCGACTACTGCAACTCCCTCCTCACTGTCTTACCTCTAAATAGGCTATCCCCACTTCAGTCCATTATGAATGCTGCTGCCAGACTCATCCACCTTAAAAACCGCTTGGTGTCTGCTACACCCCTATGTCAATCCTTCCATTGGCTGCCACTCAACCAACGAATTCAATTCAAGATACTAACAATAACTTATAAAGCCATCCACTACTTGGCCCCCAGCTACATCACTAACCTGGTGTCAAAATACCAACCAAATCAATCTCTTCGCTCCTCCCAAGACCTCCTGCTCTCTAGCTCCCTTGTAACCTCATCCCATGCTCGCCTCCAGGACTTCTCTAGAGCCTCTCCCATCCTCTGAAAGGCTCTACCCCAATCTGTCTGACTTTCTCCTACTTTGTCCACCTTCAGACGATCCCTGAAAACTCATCTCTACAGAGAAGCCTATCTGGCCCCCAACTAACAACTGTACATTTATCGTCTCCATCAGCTCATCCCCCACAGTTACTAATAAATTGTAGCTCTCATGGTTGGATGTGCTTAATAGCCATCATCCCAAATGTAACAAAATTATCTGTTTGGACCTCATAACGGGATTTTAAAGGCAATTATATAGTAAGGCAAAATTTAATTTGCATAAAATTCTGTTTTATTATTGCGATTATTTTTTTTTTTTTACAAATATCATACAAATAGATAAAACCAAGGAAAAATACAGCCTTGTAATACACTGGTGGATTCATAATGGTATGCTTCCAACGCGTTTCAAAATTGTTATGTAAATTTTTTTTCTTCAGGGAACAAATACCATTTCTGTAATACAAAGAACATATATTATACCTTCAATAGGTTATGTACTGTAAACTCATTATATACATTACAGAATTTCTTATTTAGGTTATAATAACAAAATATCAAAAGAGGGATAACGGAACAGTATCAGTATGAAAAAATATCAATACTCACAGAAAAAATTCCACTGAACAACTTCCAAATGTCTCCTAACCGCCTAGAATTGGGGTCCGTGCACGCTTCCTGCCATACTGGGAAGGGCAGGAGGGAAAAACCCTTCCACAACCGATGCTTGAATAACCAATGAACTGGTTCTACAGAGGGAGGATATATATCCAAGCATTAATTCAGGGAAGCAATGCCTGAGAGACATGGGGAGGGGGGAGAGAGAGAGAAAGAGAGGGGGAGGGGGAAAAAGGGGGGGTGAGCCCCCACCCCCA
>BLSH010074675.1:245457-255867 GCA_018402905.1 Glandirana rugosa | reverse complement strand
GCCCCCCCCCCCCCCCCCAAAGCCTTGTATCTCTCTCTCCTACCTGGGCCAGCTTTGGTACCTCCCTGTGTAGGCAACTTTGCATCACCTTGAATTTTTTTGAGATTTTGAAGATCCGTCCCCGATATGCCCCGCGGTGAGTGCATGCAGTAATCAGTTAGATCTAGGAGCTGCTAAGAGCAAAGCTGTCCCTTGTAAACACAAAACACTTCTGTGATTACAAGTGAAAAAGGGGAGTGGAGGGTGAAAGCTGAAGGTGAGGGAATGAAGTTTTGGCTGCAAAACAGGGTGCGAGGGCCACATGACAAGGCCTGGCAGACTGGATTCGGCCTACAGGCCTTGTGTTTGATATACTGTATGTGCGCTATATGCTCAGTTTGTCAGTTTTGTCTCAGTTGCTACCACGGGTTTACTTTAAACAGGAATTGAACTTAAGAAGCTGTGCCCAAAAATTACCAGTATTATCTGTGGCCTTCTCGCAGCTGATCACTGCCTCATTATGGACTTACCATACCTTGTTCTGTACAGTGTCTCTGTGTGCAAGCAGCCATCTTGGTAAAGGCAGGGTTTGCTTCCTCATTAAAAGGAGGACAGAGAGAAAAATATTAGTTTACCTGAGAGGACTGGCAGGCTGCCAAGATCTGCTCTCAGAACAAAATAACACTGACTGTGTGGTGAATTTTGAAAATTAATTACTTCCCAATGCTTGTAGATACAGGGGTGAATGAGGCCTTGTTTTAAAGTGCCTTTATACTTGTACAAAATATATGAATAGTGTACATAATCTGGACACAGGTTCACTTTAAAGACCTGAGAACACAATATACACAAGTATTAACCAGAAACTTACTTTTTATATATTTTAATCTTATTCAGCATCAAAGAAAAAAACTACAAAAATCTACAAATTGGGAATTCTATGTGAAATGTAAAAAAAGTGGTGTTGTTCTACACCTGAGCAACTTTGCATTGAATAAAAAACTTACAGGGGCAGATCGTAAGTAGGATCTGAACATCTGAGACCATAAGGGGGCTATTTGAAGCCAACAAGTGTATACTGTTATCCACTGGACACCCAAATGTTACTAAATACTGAAGGCCATATTGTGGAGCCGGTGATGTCCCACTGAGTTCTCTCTGACTAAAGCTGGAGAGAGAATTTCGTGTTTAGAAGAGAGGCTGGTCACATGACTTTAATAGGCTTCAGGACCAGGTTCTCATAACGATTTTTTAATGCATCCTTTATTTAGTCTTCTTTTAGTAAAAATGATAATACAACATGGTGCATTTTGTTATCTGTACAGTGATCATTTCTGAAGGTAGTACAAAAAGTTACATCCTATGCAAAACTAGAAACTAAATGAATAAAGTACAGTAAGAGTGTCTTCTGGCCCTAGTTAGGGTTTAGAGCAGGGTATCTCAACCAGGGTTCCTTCAGAGGTTGCTAGGGTTTCCTTGAGCAATGTGACACCATGGATCATTTTAGCCATCTGTAAGGGGGTAATTCTTCCCACTGACCATCACACTATTGTAGTATTAGTTGTAGATAAAGACCAAAAAGTTGTTTCAAGGTTTCCTCCAATTTTTATTACTCCCCCATTAGGGAGATTCAACCTCTCTATTTGTCCTATTTACCATTAGCATTGAAAGTAAAAGAAAATCCCAAATTTGGGGTTTTCCCCCAAAAAATAACAGAGGTGAAATATTCCAATGGGGACACTAGTTTGGTGGGGGTCCCCAAGGAATTCCCTTAATTTGCAGGGATTTCTTCTCACTTCCTGTTTGGCTATGGGACAGAAAGCGAAGGAAAATCTCTGCAATGAGACGCAGATGGTGAAAAAAAATCTGATAGGGGTTATAATCCTCCCGTAATCTCTATCCAAAATAAAAAAAAATGTTTTGCCTATAGTTCTACGTTAACAGTTATTAAAAATAATCATTGACTTATATGGACTAGTACATTGTAAGCTCACCTTAATGCGCATGTACTTTTATAACCAATTTGATGGAAGCATTACTCACAGCACTTGAGACTCGGGTATTATAAGTGATAAAGCAAGTAACTGCATCCTTGAAGTGCAGCTCAGAGGTCTTAAAAGTACTTAACTCAGAGCAGGGATCCCCTACAGGGCAGCAGCGGAGGCTTTACATACATTGACTTGGTTCAAGATATATACAAAGTACTTGAAGCTATTGGACAACTTCTGAGGACTGAATGTACACAATCTCCCACAAAAGCTTGAACTGGATGGTTTGCTTTTGAGAGAATCAGACAAAAATAGCTATTTTCTGTGCTGTTATCATATCCTGAAATGACATAGCCAAGAATAAGCGACCATATCTCCTGGGCAATAACAAACACATAGGTCTGTCCTTAGTCACGGTGGTAAAACTATAGCACATTTTATTACTACTGATCGAAATCCTAGAATTACGTGCAAGAAGTTGACAAGGTGATCCACTTTGTGACATCATACTGACAGTTGCAAAGTGTTAGCGGTCTGTTAAAAGAAACTATAATGGTTTTGAGTCAATTATATATCAGGGCCAATTTGCACTCCACTGTGTTGTGATAACGCATGCACTGCACTGCTTGTTATTGTGCTTTGAGGTGTGCTGTGTTACTGCAGCCCCTAATGCCAAAGAAATAGCCCCTGCTAAATTTTTTTCACATTATTTGTTGTGGGGCACTGTAGGAGAGGTGCACTAAGTATGTGGATTGGGGTGCCATCAAAAATGAATGGCAAAGCACATACACAATGCCTAGCAGTGAGCGGTACCGCACCTGTTACAACAGCACATATTATGCCCATTTTTTTATTTTTGTAGGTGAATGAAACGCCCCTCAAGGAACACAGAAGATTAATACATAAGAATTAATTGGTTTAACCTTTTTTTATCACTACTTTTCTTTTATTTTTAGCTTTTCAAAGCAACAAACAAGAAAACATTTTTGATAGTTAAATATTATATTTTCCATAGCAATTTGTACATCAGGCCTAAAAGAGGGACAATTGAGCAACGAGGGAATTGGATCTAAATGATAGAAAGTTGGGAGGTGTGTACAGTGTGTATATATATATATATATATATAAAAGAAAAATCAGCACATAGTGCTGAGGCAAACACACCCCTTGGACTTTACAGGCACAAATAAATGTAGTAGATACAGTAAGAATCGTCAAAAATGTTACAATACTATTGATTATAACGATTATAAAAAACCAGAGCGGTATACAACCTCTGGATGAATACAATTTATGCTGCAGTAAAGACAATACAAAAATAGTACAAATAGCTGTATATGGTATACAAATTGAATATGGACCCAATAGTGTCAAGTTTACCCATGCACTACCACATAAGGCTGGAGGCCAGTGGGGTGGGCTTCTTGACTATCCCAACATGTTTCGGAATTAACCGTGTGTTATCCTTCTTCAGGGAATTTATACAGTACGGGTCAAACAGTATTCATATAAACAGAGTAGCTTGAATATCATGTTACAAATTTACATAGTGCTGTAGTTCACATATCAGTACATTGCATTCAAAACTTAGTTGAAACTTACATAAACACCATACAGCATGTGCACACCATCAAGCATACCGATGGAGAAGGAGGCTCAAAGAGGAATGCAGCAATCCGCACCGCGTACCATAGGCACCAGCAAGCCTTGCAAGGTACGTACCACTTGAAATTTCCCACATTTTTCTCAGGTTACAGCCAAAAAGGTAAATGTATTTTATTGGGATTTTATGTGATAGACCAACACAAAGTGGCACATAATTGTGAAGTAATAGGAAAATGATAAATGGTTTTTGAATTTTTTTTACAATTAAATATGTGAAAAGTGTGGCGTGCATTTGTCAATTCTTTGTAGAACCACCTTTCACTGCAATTACAGCTGCAAGTCTTTTTGGGGATGTCTCTACCAGCTTTGCACATCTAGAGAGGACATGTTTGCCCATTCTTCTTTGCACAATAGCTCAAGCTCTGTCAGATTGGATGGAGAGCGTCTGTGAACAACAATTTTCAAGTCTTGCCACAGATTCTCAATTGGATTTAGGTCTGGACTTTGACTGGACCATTCTAACACATGAATATGCTTTGATCTAAACCATTCCATTGTAGCTCTGGCTGTATGTCTAGGGTCGTTGTCCTGCTGGAAGGTGAACGTCCGCCCCAGTCTCCAGTCTTTTGCAGACGCTAATAGGTTTTCTTCTAAGATTGCCCTGTATTTGGCTACATCCATCTTCCCATCAACTCTGACCAGCTTCCCTGTCCCTGCTAAAGAAAAGCATCCCCACAACATGATGCTGCCACCACCATATTTCATGGTGGGGATGGTGTGTTCAGGATGATGTGCAGTGTTAGTTTTCCACCACACATAGCATTTTACTTTTAGGCCAAAAAGTTCAATTTTGGTCTCGTCTGACCAGAGCACCTTCTTCCACATGTTTGCTGTGTCCCCCACATGGCCCCACATGGCTTCTTGCACACAGGACTTCTTATGGCTTTCTTTCAACAATTGCTTTCTTCTTGTCACTCTTCCATAAAGGGCAGATTTGTGGAGAGCACAACTAATAGTTGTTCTGTGGACAGATTCTCCCACCTGAGCTGTGGATTTCTGCAGCTCCTCCAGAGTTACCATGGATCTCTTGGCTGCTTCTCTGATGAATGCTCTCCTTGCCCGGCCTGTCAGTTTAGTTGGACTGCCATGTCTTGGTAGGTTTGCAGTTGTGCCATGCTCTTTCCATTTTTGGATGATGGATTGAGCAAAGCTTGGGATATTTTTTTATAACCTGAACCTGCTTTAAACTTCTCCACAACTTTATCCCTGAAGTGTTTGGTGTGTTCATGATGCTGTTTGTTCACTAAGGTTTTCTAACAAACCTCTGAGGGTTTCACAGAACAGCTGTATTTATACTGAGATTAAATTACACACAGATGGACTCTATTTACTAATTAGGTGACTTCTGAAGGCAATTGGTTCCACTAGATTTTATTTAGGGGTATCAGAGTATAGGGGGCTGAATACAGATGCACGCCACACTTTTCAGATATTTATTTGTAAAAATTTTTATAAACCATGTATCATTTTCCTTCCATTTCCTTCTACTTCACAATTATGTGCCACTTTGTGTTGGTCTATCACATAAAATCCCAATAAAATACATTTACGTTTTTGATTGTAACATGATTGCCTAAAAGCAAAATGCTATGTGTGGCGGAAAACTAACACTGCACATCAACTTGAACACACCATCCCCACCGTGAAACATGGTGGTGGCAGCATCATATTGTAGGGATGCTTTTCTTCAGCAGGGACAGAGAAGCTGGTCAGAGTTGATGGAGAGATGGATGGAGCCAGATACAGGGCAATCTTAGAATAAAACCTGTTAGCGTCTGCAAAAGACTTGAGACTGGGGTGGAAGTTCACCTTCTAGCAGGACAATGACCCTAAATATTCAGCCAGAGTTACAATGGAATGGTTTAGATCAAAGAATATTCATGTGTTAGAATGGCCCATTCAAAGTCCAGACCTAAATCCAATTGAAAATCTGTAGCAGAATCTGACAGAGCTTGAGCTATTTTGCAAAGAAGAATGGGCAAAAATGTCACTCTCTAGATGTGCAGAGCTGGTAGAGACATCCCCAAAAAGACTTGCAGCTGTAATTGGTTCTACAAAGTATTGACTCGGGGGGGCTGAATACAAATGCACCCCACACTTTTCTCATATTTATTTGTAAAAAAATTTGGAAAACCATTTATAATTTTCCTTCCACTCCACAATTATGTGCCACTTTGTGTTGGTCTATCACATAAAATCCCAATAAAATACATTTACGTTTTTCGTTGTAACATGACAAAATGTGGAAAATTTCAAAGGGTATGAATACTTTTTCAAGGCACTGTATATATATATATATATATATATATAAAACAAAGAGGTTACATCACAGGGGACTTCATTTATTGCTCGTCTATCAAAGTTTTATATATATATATACTTTATTTTTTTTATTTATAGCTACTGAGCCCTGGAAGCCATAGGCCTTGCACAGCAGGAGGTATGCAGACAATGGAATCTGTGTGAAAAAAAGCCTAAAGATCCTCCTGCTGTCTGCATGAATGACTACATAGAATCCATATGTAATATTTCCTATTTACCCATATAATAATAATGTTTGATTTTCAGTTTGGACTGGAGTACACCTTTAGTTCCTGATTTCAATGTGAAAATGGCAAGGCTGAAAGAATATTAGACATAGAGATTTACATACTGCATAAAACCTCCCTCCTAGATTGTAAGCTCTAACGAGCAGGGTCCTCTGATTCCTCCTGTATTGAATTGTATTGTAATTGTACTGTCTGCCCTAATATTGTAAAGTGCTGCGCAAACTGTCAGCGCTATATAAATCCTGTATAATAATAATAATAATAATAACTACAAATTCCCTACAGAGATAATCAGAGGCGTAACTAAAACCTTCAGGGCCCCGGTGCAAGAAATTATGAAGAGCCTCCTGGCCAGGGCCCTTCCCTCTTCCCACTGATCCTGGGGCCCTTTACTCCCATCGCGGGTCCCTTTATTACGGTACCACAGCGGGGCCCTTTCACAAGTTCTGCAGCAGGTCGACTTTCTACCATCTTCAGGCCTTCCCATGGTGGTGAAATGCCAGGGCCCGGTCACAATTGCAACCTTTGCAATCCTGATAGTTCCCTCACTGGTGTCAGTAGTTTTTCATTTTTATTTTAATTTTATTATATTTTTTACCATTTTATTTTATTTCTTTTACATTTTTTTACATTTTTTTTTTTAGGAGCTGTGTTAGGGGGGCTTTGATGAGATATCAGGGGTCTAAACAAACCTCAGCTCTCAATTTCCAGCTGCATAGAATGAATGGACAGGAATAACTGTGCACCAAGCCTCCCATTCATTTAGAAACGGAAATATAGTAAAAAACAGTTTACTATGCTTCAGTTATGAATAAACCAATTGGTACCAATCACTGACTCATTCAGAAAAGGAAGGAGCCGGTAAATGACAAATTTACCGACCCATTCCCATCTCGCCATCATGACACATCTTCTACAGAAGCTGGCAGGAGAGAGGAGGGGGGAAGCCAGCAGCTCTGTGTGGGGTGCCAGGGAAGCACACAAGGACCCTGGGAACAGCAGAAGACAAGTAAACTGGATAGAGGAAAATGGAGGAGATTGGTTCCTCTAAATTCCACCTCCGCCTATCCAGGTGTACAAGGGAGGCACATGGGCCCCCTGGACCATGGGGCCCGGTTGCAATTGCAACCCCTGCAACCCCTATCGTTACGCCCGTGGAGATAATCTATCATAAGAGAACCATGGAGACGGCCATTGAGGATCTCTCCTACACATATTTGTGCCTGGTTGGCGCTCTTCCTTCAAAGATTTGAGTCATTGCCCCAAAGCAAGTATGGCAATAAGGACTCCTGACTTTACGCTGACTTTCTTGATCTGCATATTCCTCTAGGTCTGTGACTACTGAATTTAGTGGGTCAGTATAATAGCCAGGAAAGTAGCATTTTCAGAATGAGGCTATAAATGGATTTTCCACATGACAGGCTTATTTTACACAGTGATATTGTTCTATTCTGGAAGTCCAGGCTGAATCATTGCAACCTACTGCCAATGCATTGCACTGCAAATCATTCAAAGCTTTTCATAGAGATCTTTCACAAAGAGAAAACAATGCAAAGCAAATTCAATGGCAAACTGAATGCCATACAAACATCCAGCAAGTACGGGGCTGTTGGTTTTCTCCGGTGATCACACATTGGATTTTCAATGTGTTTATATAAAGCTGCGTGTCAGGTGGTGGGCAGTTAGCTATGTGCGGAATGCAAATCGCAGAGAGAATTATTCTCTGCTTATACTGTAGCATCATTCCATAAGAGAACACACAACGGCTTTTTTTTTAAATGTAGCCTACATTTCAATTTTCAGAGGGTTTTTTTTTTTTTTTGCATTTTTCATGCTAAAGCAGAAATTCAGCAATATACTATTGCCAATCCTGTAATGTATTACGATTTTGTATTATAGTGCTACTGCTTTAAGAGCCGGTTCACACCACAAAAACGCACTAAAGATCCATTCCAGATGCATTTCTGCATGCAGGTTTTAAATACGTTTTTGATATGTTCCAGTGTGTTTTTTAATGCGTTTTTTTAATGAGTTTCTGGATGCATTCCAGATGCTTTTTTTCTTTTTTTTTTCCGGTTCTTTTTTTACTGTACTGGCCTAGTGAATTTTTGCTGCATTATACTGCATTCCAGTACAGTCCAGAGCAGGCAAAATGTAGCATTTTCAGGCCGATTCACACCACAAAAATACACTCTAGATCAGTGGTTCTCAACTCCGGTCCTCAGGACCCACCATCAGGCCAGATTTTTAGTATTACCCTGGGGATATGCAGACTAGAGTACTGCAATCACTGAGCAGCAAATTATATCACCTGCGATGTATTTCAGCTGTCCCGCAAACCTGGCCTGTTAGTGGGTCCCGAGGACAGGAGCTGAGAACCACTGCTCTAGATCCATTCCAGATGCATTTCTGCATGCACGTCTTTAATGAGTTTTGATGCATTCTAGTGCATTTTTTAATGTATTTTTTAATGCGTTTCCGGATGCATTTCACATGCTTTTTTTGTTCTTTTTTCATGTTTTTTTTTTTTTGCGATACTGGCCCGGTGCATTTTTGATGCATTCTGGTGCTTTTGATGCATTTTACCACATTCCAGCACAGTCCAGTGCAGGCAAAGTGCTGCACGTTCTACTTTTTTCTGGAACTGGAACGCACTGGTGTCAACTATACCATTGGAAACCATATAACCAACTTCCCATGTGTTTTTGATGCATAAAAAAACTCACTGGACTGCATGTGGTGTGAACTAGCTCTTCTAATGTTTTTCTGGAATGCCCTGGAACTGATGTGAACTATACAAAACGCATACAAAGTAGGTTACATGGATTTCAATGGCATAGTTCACACCAGTGCTTGAAGTTCCAGTGTTTTCCGGTTCCAGAAAAAAAGTAGAACATGCTGCATTTTTCCTGCACTGAACTGTACTGGAACGCTGTAAAACACATCTACATGCATTAAAAATGCACCAGACCATAGTACAGTGTATAGTGCAGTGTGAACTAGCCCTTAACCTAGGGAGGCAGATATAATAGACACATCATTGCAGCTCCATAATAATTTATATATCATTTATATATATATATAAATATATAAAATAAAACATATATAAACATTTTGCTTAGTAACCTCATACTGGAGATGCACAAATCACCATATAGCTGAATACACAGTGAAAATATACGAGAAAAGTCATCAAATATCCGTAATTATGTTCAGCCATTCTTGTGATCCAGACACAGTATAGCCAGTAAAGTGACTCAGTCGGTCCCTTCCCCACCCCCATCTTTCTCACTTCTCAAAGGAGGAGCATGAAGACACTAAGCTGAGCCGCCATCATGCCTTCCCCCCATCCATCAAATGGAACTAAACTCTCTCAATCAACATTAACTATTTTTACTCATTGCCAAGCTAGCATTAGTAAATAAATAGGAAGGTATAATTATATGTTCTTGTTTTAAACAGTTTTTTTTTATTAGATGTCTTCAGTTGCTTCCTGGTTTCTGGCCTAGGCCACCATGATGTCATCCCCCCCAGGAGACTTCATGGCCATTTTTTGTTCTTTCATCTGGAGAAGGGGGGAGGGGTTTTCTCAGCTAAGCACGCCCTCTTGCCTACATGAATCATCTGCCCTCACTCAAGATGGCCGCAGCTAGAAATGCTAAGGGGGTGTTTCTTAAAGTGACTTTTCAACAAAATAAAGCATGGGGCCATGGATGGATGGCGGAGTTTGCTTTAAATATTAAAAAATGAATTAAACAGCATCTTCATTTTCTGGTGTTCAGATACAGTTAGTTCCGCTTTCATGTAGCATTTGATATCATTTCTTCTATAGGAAACGTACCTATCTATTAAAGGCACAATACCCCCCCCCCCAACCAATTAAGGAAATTATCTATCCATGCAAAGGATATCTTCTTTACTATAGTTTACGATGTACTTTCGCCTTGATTGACATAGACTTGTGGTCTTTTACTTCTACGACAAATTAAGTAAAAAATTATAAATTTCGTTTGAGGCGGTAGGTAGGTACCGGGGTACGAAATAAAACAACTTTTCAGTGAAATTCTTTGTGGGGGAATCGTAAAGATCGACGCCGGTAGAACTCACTCCCGTCTACTAAGTACATCCGTTCTCCCGCACGAATCGACTCTTTTGGGGAGGGGGGAAGAGGTCTACTTTCTTGTTTTTTACCGGTACTTCAGAGGACCCCCCCTACTGTAGTACCACCG
>BLSH010074675.1:230672-245261 GCA_018402905.1 Glandirana rugosa | reverse complement strand
CACACTTGTCTTGTACTCCTCACCTGGTTGCTGCCACACATGCTTGACACCATCAGCAAGCTGTATGCAGACTTTCTTGTCCATCATCTTTAGAAGAGGCTTCCTTCTGGGACGACAGCCATGCAGACCAATTTGATGCAGTGTGCGGCGTATGGTCTGAGCACTGACAAGCTGACCCCCCCACCCCTTCAACCTCTGCAGTAATGCTGGCAGCACTCATACGTCTATTTCCCAAAGACAACCTCTGGATATGATGCTGAGCACGTGCACTCAACTCCCTTCGACCATGGCGAGGCCTGTTCTGAGTGGAACCTGTCCTGTTAAACCGCTGTATGGTCTTGGCCACTGTGCTGCAGCTCAGTTTCAGGGTCTTGGCAATCTTCTTATAGCCTAGGCCATCTTTATGGAGAGCAAAAATTATTTTTTACAGATCCTCAGAGAGTTCTTTGCCATGAGGTGCCATGTTGAACATCCAGTGACCAGTATGAGAGAGTGAGAGCGATAACACCAAATTTAACACACCTGCTCCCCATTCACACCTGAGAACTTGTAACACTAACGAGTCACATGGCACCGAGGAGGGAAAAGGGCTAATTGGACCCAATTTGGACATTTTCACTTAGGGATGTACTCACTTTTGTTGCCAGTGGTTTAGACATTAATGCCTGTGTGTTGAGTTATTTTGAGGGGACAGCAAATTTACACTGTTATACAAGATGTACACTCACTACTTTACATTGTAGCAAAGTGTCATTTCTTCAGTGTTGTCACATGAAAAGGTATAATAAAATATTTACAAAAATGTGAGGGGTGTACTCACTTTTGTCAGATACTGTATATATATTGTATACTGTATATGTTATACTTTAAATATATTGAATTAACACATGACTGGAACAAATATGATTTTTTTCATACATGCCCAGAGTTCAGCTTTAACCACTTCAGGACTGTCCACCCGCAATGTACTGCGGATGGGCTACCTGTACAGGCACAGAAACTTACCTATACATTGCTGGCTTCTTCTGGGTACAGCACCCTGCCCGTTGACTCCCACTGTGGTTAGACACAGAGGGATTTTGTCAGTATGTCCCAGCCAAATGATTTATGGCTGGGATCTCCTGATCGGCTGTGTCTAGTCACAGCCTAGAGCACTGTGTTGACAATCAACACAGAGCTCTGTACAGAGGGGACAATCCCTTTGTTTTTTTCTCCCTGCAAAGCAGTGAGAGGGAACAAAGAAAAGTTTTATTAAAAAGCAGAACATAATAAACACATTTACACTTGCTAGGCACACACTTAACCCCTTGGTTCCCCCAAGGTGTTAACCTCTTCCCAGCCAGTGTCATTAGTACAGGGACAGTGTATAGTATTATCACTGATCACTGTATTAGTGTCACTGGAGATGTCAGTTCCAGTGTTCGTTAGTGTCAGATTGACCGCTGCACTATCACAGACCCACTATAAGTCACTGATCACCGCCATTACTAGTATAAAAAAAATAAAAAAATACATTTTTTCCCTGTATATACTATGGTTCATAGACGCTCTAACTTAAATGTAAACAAATCAATATACACTTATTGGGATTTTTTCTTACCAAACACATGTAACAGAATACATTTTTCTTTAAATTTTGAAGATTTTTTGATTTTTTTCACTGGATATGTTTTATAGCAGAAAGTAAAAAAATATAGATTTTTTTTTTTAAATGTTCGTTTTTTTTTTTCATTTATATAATATAGAATAAAAAACTCAATGGTGATCAAATACTACCAGAAGAAAGCTCTATTTAGATTGTAGGCTCCTTGAGGGTACGGACTGATGTGAATGTACAATGTATATGTAAAGTGCTGCGTAAATTGACGGAGCTATATAAGTACCTAAAATAAATAAAATAAATTTGTGTGAGAAAAATTACACAAATTTTGTTTGGGTACGGTGTTGCATGACCATGCAATTACCAGTTAAAGTAGTGCAGTGCTAAATAGCAAAAAATGGCCTGGTCATTAAGGGGGTAAAACTTTCCAGAGCTGAAGTGGTTAATGAACAGGGTTCTATTACAAATGTACACATTTATATGTGAAATATGTTTGACTTTGTATATAAAATAATATTTAAGCATCTCTATTGGGAAGATATTATGTTTACAATGTTGTGTAAAAGAAATAGTCTTGGCATAATATTTTAGTGTCTGTAAATGTCTTTTTTTTAAGATAAAATCAGCAATTTAATGTAAAGTCGTGCGCCTTTACTGTGGAATTCCGGAACACAGTGCCGCAGACAGGGTCAGATGAGACCCATAAAAAAGAACCTTCAGTAGTGAGGAATGAAATATATGAGTACACACAATGAACACCAGTAACTGTAAATTACAAGGGAGGGGCCCCTACAATGTATAGGTCTGGCATGCACAATTTACTAGCCACAATCCGTTAAGCGCGGTTTAACCAGTTTTCATTCGGGGTGCCAGAGGAATGTGAACGTTGTGGAGGTACACATAAAATATGTGGCTGGAGCCAAGACACACTAATAATCCACCATTTTACTAATTATCACTATATTTCAGCGACATATTTTAAAGAGATAATTTTAAGAGCAAAATTAAAGAATAAGCCATTATGACTTTATAAACTTATTTTACTACACCTTTGTTTATTTAATCCTGTTTTAATTAGAACTCAGGGAAAGGCCTTGGAGCTGAGAAATTCATTCAGGTGGGACATTTTTTTGGTTTCCATAGAGCAATGGTGCTCAACTCCGGTCCTCAGGACCCACTAACAGGCCAGATTTTAAGTATTACCTTGGGGAGATGCAGACTAGAATGCTGCAATCACTGAGCAGCAAATTATATCACCTGTGATGTATTCCAGTTATCCTGCAAACCTGGCCTGTTAGTGGGTCCCAAGGACAGGAGTTGAGAACCACTGCCATAGAGTGTTTTTGGTGTTTTGTCCCTTTGATTAGATTTTCTTTAACTTCCTGTCCAGGAGACATGGCTGGAAATAAGAAAGATGCTCTCCAAAGTATGGAAAAAAGGTTGCGTGCCAGTGCGCTTTTGGGTTGTGTCTATGGGCTTGTGTTTGACACCAGTTTGAGATGATTCTGGGATCGTTCAAATTCATTGACAGATGAAACTGACCTGCATTTGAGCTCCTTTTGACCTGCATTTTACCAGCTTCAAGCTACTGCTGTATGGGGGAGAACCGTTCTGATGTGAATAAAAGCTGGTCGATACTGGCGCTTCAATACCGGCCCTTTGACAGCTCTCACAATAAAAGCTGACCCTATTGCAAGGTGTTATAATGATCCCTACACTGGCTTCCGATCACCCAGCAAATTCAATTTAAAATACTAACCACAACATACAAAGCCATCCACAACTCTGCCTCAAGCTACATCACCAATCTTGTCTCCAAATATTACCCAAACCGTCCTCTCCACTCCTCTTAAGACCCCCTGCTCTCAAGCTCCCTTGCCTCCTCCTCCCATGCTCGTCTCCAGGACTTCTCCAGAGCCTCTCCCATCCTCTGGAACTCTCTGCCTCAATCTGTCCAGCTATCTCCTAGTCTGGTTGCCTTTAGGCGATCCCTGAAAACTCATCTCTTCAAGGAAGCCTATCGCGCCTCCAACTAATCTTTTATCACTTCCATCAGCTCATCCCCCACAGTTAAAACCATTTGTACCACTTGCCTCACCCTCTTAGATTGTAAGCTCTTATGAGCAGGACCCTCTTAAACCTTTTGTATTTCATTGCATTGTAACTGTACTGTCTCCCTTTTATATTGTAAAGGGATGTATAACCTGTTAGCACTATATAAACCCTATATAATAATAATAGGTATAAAATTTAGAATTTTCCATCATCTTCTGTCGTGCTGTCAGTGTTCACCAGGAAAATGGAGAAAGTGACTCTCACCAGCAATTAAACCTTGACAGAGAGTTTAAAGTGGTTGTAAAGGCTCAAGATTTTTACCTTCATGCACTTTATGCATGAAGATAAAAAACCTTCTGTGTGCAGCAGCCCCCCAGCCCCCACCAATACTTACTTGAGCTCCATCGCAATCCAGCAATGTGAACGTGAGCCTTGGTTCTCTGGGGACATTCTCTCCTGATTGGCTCAGACTGCAGCATTGGCCCCCACTGCTGTCAATTACAGCGAGTGAGCCACTGAGGAGAGAGATGGGATCTTTTTTTGAAGCCTCTCTTGCAGGTGGGTTAACCACTTCAGGAGCAAAGTCCCTGTAATCAGAGTTGGAAGTCTCTTTCCCAGCCATAGTCTCTCTGAGCCTCCAAATTCCGTATCCCATATAAGGGTTCAAGGACTTATCAAAATTGGAAGAAAGGGTATTTCCCATAAGTCCACATATGGGGAATTTATGGGAGATGGGGATTTTAGTGTGCCCAAAAACAGATAGAAAGGTATGGTACATTCATCTGCATAGGGATACATCCCAGAAGGTTTGAGGATCAACGCGTTTCGCCCGAGATGAGAGCTTCTTCGGGATCCACTTTTCAATGTTTTTAGAGCTAACAGCTTACAACAAAAGACAGGGAAACAACAGGTGTTGCATACAGAGACAATGGATAATCTAAAGTGTGCTCAGATCCACAAACAATTATGTCATGTGCGTTCAAATTAGATCAGAGGGGTCGCCATTGAATGCCAGCCATCAAGTGAACTACAATACAAAAAGTAGTCAGAGAAAGATATGTAGGGCCTTCCATATTCAAGCATAAGCTGAAGTGCAACTGATTCCTCAATGATCAACAGATCCAATGAGAAAGAAGTATGTCATAGTCAAAAGAAGGCCCGAAGGGCTCACAAAATATAGGCTCCCAAACGAAATGGTGATACAGCATTCCTTAAAGGGACCACAACCCACATAAAAGGGAAACATACCTGCCTTCCAGAACCCATCCCTGGCATCCTGTACAGGGTATGTAGAATAAAATTGGCCATACACAGCCATACACGGCTCAAGTTTCATTTAATTCCCATAACTCTATTGAAATTCGTTGAGTGGTTGCTAGGCTGAACAAAGGGAATTTTTTCTGAATTCCAGGTATGGCTATTTTTGCATAGTTACATTGCTCTAACTTGGACCAATGTAACTATGCACATTCATACTTGGCCAAACTCCGTGTGAGCTGGAAATCCCTGTGGTAGGCAAGGCAACTACAGTGATTGACACCGGCTTCCAGGTCCCAGAAGTGAACTCAGGAGGACGTTTGCTCGGCATAGTCCTCATTCAGTGAACACTGTGCATCTCCTCAATGAAAGAATTCTCTGATTGGAGGAGGTGGAGAGGGATGTGGGGGTGACATAGTTATCTGATTGAAGAATTGGCACACCCACATGCAAAGATTGCAAATTTTTGTCAGTGCTAAGAACTCTAAATATGAGTTTCAAGTATATGTGAACCCTTTCCTTGTAAAACAAACAAACCTTGGATTGCGAGCATAATTCGTTCCGGAAACATGCTTGTAATCCAAAGCACTCATATATCAATGCAAATTTCCCCATAAGAAATAATGGAAACTCAGATGATCCATTCCACAGGCATGTATCCAAGCTGATATTAATGCTAGGAATACCTCTGTGGTGAAAAAAAAAAAAAAGTAGAATCCTCGTCTTAATTGATGTGATTTGGATCCAACATTACAGGAAGATTACACAGCCATTCCATGAAGTTGCTTACAAGTCGCGTCAAAGTCGTATGGAAGTTGCACCGAAGTTGCGCAACTTTCATGTCGGAGCAGTGTGAGCCAGGCCTTATACTTAGTTACTTGTATTGCAAGACATTGTTTGTTTAACTACTGCAGCCCCGGAAGGATTTCCCAGGTTAGGACCAGAGCACTTTTTGCGTTTCGGCACTGCGTCGCTTTAACTGACAATTGCACGGTCGTGCGACGTTGTATCCAAATAAAATTTGTGTCCTTTTTTTCCCACAAATAGAGCTTTCTTTTGGTGGTATTTGATCACCTCTGAGTCATTTCTGATCGCCGCTATAAACAAAAAAATTGCGTCAATTTTGCAAAAAAAAACAATATTTCTTACTTTTTGCTAAAATACAAATCCAAAAAAACATTTTTTTCATCGGTTTTGGCCGATTTATATTCTTCCTCATATTTTTGGTAAAAAATATCGCAATTGGCGTTTATTGATTGGTGTGTGCAAAGGTTGCCGCGTTTACGAATGATAAAAATTCATTTATGGGGTTTTCATTTTTTTTTATATTTTACTAGTAATGGCGGTGATCTGCGATTTTTATCAGGACTGCGATACTGCAGTGGACATGTCGGACCATTTTGACACTTTTTTGGAACCATTGGCATTTATATAGCGATCAGTGCTATAAAAATGCACTGATTACTGTGTAAATGCCATTGGCAGTGAAGGGGTTAACCTGGAGGGGGCGCTCTAAGGGTTAACTGTGTTCCCTCAGTGTGTTCAAACTGTATGGGGGCTGGGCTGGCGGGGGGAGGGGAGTGATCACGGCTTCCATATACAGCAAGCCTGTGATCACCGCCCTTCCCCCTCTGTCAGAATGGAGATCAGTGTTTACATACATAGACCTCCGTTCTCTCACTGCGGGGGGGCCATCGCGGGTAGCCGGGGGAGATCGAATCTGCCCTACCCGCTCCCTGGCCCCCCGGAACACAGTGAGCGCGCGAGTGCGCCCACAATACTCGTTTTTGGCGGCCGCCGTCAAGTGACGGCAGTTTGCGATAATGGACCACTTTGCCGCCGTCAAGCAACAGCGGGCGGTCGGCAAGTGATTATTCAAGTTAAAATTTATTTTAAAAAATTTTCTTGTCTTGTAAAACACTCGCAGACCAAGTTAATTGCAAGCCAAGGTTTTCTGTAGATACCTTTTTCTATAAGTGGTCGCATACAGTCTGTTCTCAGCTGTATAAGGAGCTTAGAGAGCTGGGAGAGGAGAAACAGCAGCACGCTGAACTGTGCAGGGGGGCGTGTCAGCACAAGTCTAATAATTGGAGGGGAGCAGGCTGAGTTCCCAGCACAGCCATAAAGCTGACCATTCTGTGCTCTCATGCCTAGTGTGGTCAATGTTTAATAGGAAAGTAGAGGGACTGGCCGGAACTCCAGGGATGTCACACAAAGGAAGCAATACAAAGAGAACAGGATACTTTCTCATGCAAGTACATGGTACAGCACACATATCGGGAATATGAAATGTTGGGGTAACATATTTTTTCAGTACTTTTAAAAATAAAGCAATACCAAGTGTGCCTTCCAAAACATTCTAGAAGTCTGCTGAATTTTGCCCTTTCTCGATGTCTCCTTAAATGAGTTACAAATGCATTGTAGAGCGACCTGCAAATGTTCAAATTTATAAGGTGTGGGAGAAATAACCAAACTGCACAGTGCTGAATTTTCTAATCAGGATGCATTTGAGGCTGTGCCTGGTTGTCTATTATTTTCTATAAAGCAGATTACACTTTCTCATTTTACATTATATAGTATTCCAGATCTCCCCACAGGACTAGAATACATTAAACTAAAACAGAATAGGATAGCGATAACTTGTTTGATGCTAAATTAAAAAGCATGTTTCCCATCACTGACTATCCATGGATGGGACTGGCAGATTGGCAGCAGGGGAAGGAATCCTGGACCAGCACAGAGCAGACTGGTAACAGCCATGGAGCACTTAATCCTCTTGGATGCAAATCTTGACTTGTGCTATCACATTGCCTGTGGGTGGGTGTAAGAACACAGGAGATAGGCAAGCTTGGATTAGCCAGCAACATTTGGGGAAAAAAGCTAAAAGTCATCCTTATCCAAGTGAATTAACATTCACAGTGAGATTTAAAGACACACCAACTGTGTTCTGTTGTACAGATTTACATTCTCAAGATGAGGACAGATTTGGGGGGGGGGGGGGGTCCCTCTCAATGGCTGTCAACCTCCAGCTGAAACAGGCTTTGTAAAGAGCCTCTGCAATAAAGCGATATTAAAGTGTTACTGAACCCACAACAGTAAAATCAGTCTGTATATACAGTAAGGCATGCTTATTATACTCACTGTGGAACCTAAGGGGTTGATCCTCTGCATTAAATAAAAAGGCTGTTTGACCCTGTCTCCTCTGATCCTCCCCTTCTTCCACTGTCCCCAAACCCTCTCCTGAAATAATACAGTAGAGCCTTGGGGGCACTCTGCACATGCTCAGTCCGATGTGTATTGCTAGAGAGTTTTTTTTTTCTTGGAAGGGTGTATGTGATCAGCACAGGCCCAATCAGCACTGTCTCCAGACAGAGGGTCAGGGGTCCTGCAACCTCATAGGAAAGTCAGAGGAGACGAAAACTCCTCCTTCAAGCCTAAAAGGTATTTAGCAGTTTATATTTATTAAAATAAGTGCATTTCCATGTTCTGTGTACTGTGGGAGGCCAGATATGGAGAATGCAGGGTCCTGGGTTTAGCAACACTTTAACCATTTGCCGACCAGCCGCCTCTACTGCGCAAATCGTTATAGCTGTACGGCGGCGTTTTAAAGTGCATGTAAACCCGATTCATAAAATCTGTCTGTAGTGCTTTGTTATCTCTCTTCAAATAGTTATACTCCGTAGCTGTCTCTTCTTCCGTAGCTCTGTTATCAGCCTGATAAGTTCTCACTCGTTCTGGTTAGTCGGAACAGAGAATTAGAGTTGTGGGAGGTTGCTAAAAATAGATTAGCAGGTTGCTAAACAAAACACAAGCAACCTCTGCATGTGTGGGGAGGGGTGTGTACCTTTCCTCCAATCAGCTTCCTCACGATCTCTCACAGTGTCTCACAACGTCTAGCTATGAACTCCTCCTAGACAGGAATGAGGAAGTGGAAAATCTAACAGAATGTGCACTTTCTAAACAGTATATCAGAGGGAAAACAGAAGATATATCAATAAGACTTGCATAGGGAGGGTTCACATCCACTTTAAGAGACCGTAGTAGGCGCGCACACGCGCGCTGCTCGTCTCTCGAGCCGACGCTCGTGGCCAGCGGGCGCGATGTCTGCCAGCCACCCGCGATCGCTCCTCAGAGAGCCAAAAGGGGGATCTGTTGATGTAAACAAACAGATCCCCGTTCTGACAGGGAAGTGTAGAGAGATCTGCTGTTCCCAGTGACCGGGAGCAGCCTTCTCTCTCCACCCCCCAGTCACAACACTCCCCCCACAGTTAGAAACCCCTCCCTAGGGAACACTTAACCCCTTGATCGCCCCCTAGCATTAACCCCTTCCCTGCCAGTGATATTTATACAGTAATCAGTGGCTATTTAAAGCTCTGATCACTGTATAAATGTCATTGGTCCCGAAAAAGTGTCAAAAGTATCTGATCTGTCCACCACAATGTCGTAGCCCCGATAAAAATCGCAGATCGCCTCCATTACTAGTAAAAAAAACAAAATAATAATAAAAATGCCATAAATCTATTCCCATAGTTTGTAGACGTGATAGCTTTTGCGCAACCCAATCAATATACGCCTACTGCGATTTTTTTTTTACCAAAAATATGTAGAAGAATATATATACTAAACTGAGGAATAAATTTGTTTTTTTATATTTTTTTGGGATATTTATTTAAACACATAGTAAAAGAATTTTTTTTTTTCAAAATTGTCTCTTTGTTTTTTTTATAGAGCAGAAAATAAAAGTGACATTTTTTTTGGATCTTTTGCTGTAAAAATAATAAAAAAAAAGATTTACTTCCACCCTGGGCTGGAAGTGACGTCATGACGCTGCTCTGGTCCTCCAAGGCCATATAGGCGATTAAAATGGGAGCAGCTGTTCACATCATCGGATTGTTTTTCGGTAAACTCGAAAAACACCGGTGAGTGGAGCGCGCGCGGGGGGGGGGGTGTCCCCTCCCGCCACTTTGGAAGCAGTTTCATGAGAAAGCCAGCTGCCTGCTGCAAAAAATGGTACTGGGGCTATGGCTGATATCTTCAGCCATAATCCTGGTAAACCACTTGCAATTCGCAACGTATGTATACGTATTGCGGTCGCCTAGTGCATAATTCTTGGTTTAGATACATTTTAATTATTCTTCTGTTTTTATTTAAATGATGTGCCTTTTTTTTTTCAGCCCCAAGGAAGTGGAAACTTTGCAACCTCTGAAACATTTTGGTTTATTCAGTTATTTACAATCTAGGGCAGAACGGTGGCTAAGTGGTTAGCACTTCCACTTAGCAGCATTAGGATCATTGGTTTGAAACCCAACCATGGCACTACCTGCCTGGAGTTTGCATGTTCTCTCTGTACCTACGTGGGTTTCTTCCGGGTGCTACAGTTTCCTTCCACACTACAAAGGCATGCTGGTGGGTTAACCACTTCAGCACCGGAAGGATTTCCCAGTTTAGGACCAGAGCACTTTTTGTGATTCGGCACTGCGTCGCTTTAACTGACAATTGCGCGGTCGTGCGACGTTGTACCCAAACGAAATTGACGTCCTTTTTTCCCCACAAATAGAGCTTTCTTTTGGTGGTATTTGATCCCCTCTGCGTCACTTCTGATCACCGCTATAAACAAAAAAAAACAACAATTTTGAAAAATAAACTATATTTTTTTACTTTTTGCTATAATACATGTCCAAAAAAAAAAATTAAAAAAAAACAAATTTATTCATCAGTTTTGGCCAATTTATATTCTTCTACATATTTGTGGTAAAAAAAAATTGCAATCGGCGTATATTGATTGGTTTGCACAAAAATTGCAGCGTTTACAAACCATGAGAATTCATTAATGCCGTTTTTACTATTTTTTTTTTTTTTTTACTAGTAATGCCGGCGATCTGAGATTTTTATCGGGACTGCGATATTGCGGCGGACATGTCGGACATTTTTTACACTTTTTTGGGACCAATGACATTTATACAACAATCAGATCTAAAAAAAAAAACACTGATTACTGTATAAATGTCACTGGAAGGGAATGGGTTAACCTGCAGGGGGCAATGAAGAGGTTTACTGTGTACTGTATGGGGGCTGCCTGCCAGGGGCATGAGAGATCTAACTGATCCCGAGTACAGGGATCAGTAGATCAGTGTCATCCCGCCTGTCAGAACAGGGAACCGCCATGTTTACATTGGCAGTTCCCCGTTCTCCCTCTGTAACAGGGGGATCGCGAGTAACCGGCGCACATCGAGCCCGCCGCACCCACGGGCACGCTCACGGAGCAAATCGTGCATGCGCAGATCGCCATCTATAGATGCTGATCCACAATAACGAGCCACACTGCCGCCGTAAATGTATGCGACACAGTCTGGAAGTGGTTAAATGGCTCCTGTCTAAAAATTGGCCCTAGTTTGTGTATGTATGAATGTGAGTTAGGGACCTTAGATTGTAAGCTCTGTGAGGCCAGGGACTGATGTGAATGTAAAATGTATATGTAAAGCGCTGTGTAAATTGATGACGCTATATAAGTGTAATAAAATAAATGTAAATTCCATTCCGCTCTTTCACATGTGAAGTGGTGAGTCTCTCATTTATCTTTTCTCTTTGTTTCCATAAGGACTGTCTATAGCAGTGATGGCAGATCTTTTAGAACTACATTTCCCATAATGCTCATGCACTCTGCAGTATATTTGAGCATCATGGGAAATGGAGTTCCAAAACATCTGGGGTGCCAAGGTTTGCCATCACTGGTCTATAGAGTCCTAGGACTAATAGAGCTGCCTGCTATCCTCCATATAATATTTATGACAGAACAGAGCACACGTGGCAGTCCACCACTCCTCACCCCTACAAATACATGAAAGGTCCCTCGGTAAGGGCAAACTTTTTAGAAAAATTAAACTTTTTACATTTTTGAATAAAATAATCAATACCTGCCTAGGAGTTACAAAACCACAAGCAAAAAAGGCAAAACCTGAAGCCATACATAATACGCTTTCTACATTTCCCCTTCAAATGTTTGTCCCTGAAACGTCCCTGGCTTTCAGAAGTCTCTAATTCTACAGATAAATCCCTTTACAGTACATTAGATTAACTTCTTAGAATCTATTCATATTCCAAGGGATTATTTTTCAGAATGTTTGATTATTTTCATTATTTATTAATATTTTTGGAAATGTCAGAACACTAGACTGAGAAGCAGCAAAATATAATGAAAAACTTTGGGATAAAAAAACAACCTCAAACTACAAAAATAATAATAATACAGAGTGTGCTAACAAGAAATTTGCAGAATATTTGTCCTATGAAAGTATATGTACATTTGTTCTGTGCGAATAGGAGCAAAATCAAATGTTTTAAGCTATTTTCTCTCCAGGTCGGATTCTTCATTCATACAGAATAGAGTGAATCAGGAAAATACCACATTATGGCCACTAGATGGAGATGATGACCATGGTAAATACTTATATACTATTATCATTAGCTCCATCTTGTGGCCATAATATGAAATGCTTGAGAAGTGTTTTGCATTTGATAATGGTTTTCTGTGATTCTGGAGTGGGTAGTACTGCTAGATCAGTCAAAAATCTTTCAATCCCTTGCTAAATACATTATATAGCCAAAAGTATTGGGGCACCTGCCTTTACACGCACATTAAAGTGGTTGTAAATCCTCCTATCATTTTCAGTCAAGGAAGCTGCCATCTTGGCCTCTGTGTAATCTACAACTGCCATGATGCTGCACATGTGATCAGCTATGACACCAGCCATTGGATGGTTTCACAGTTTGGTTCAGAGCACAACCAATGGGAGTGTTACGTGCCGGAAATGTAACTGGTTTTTAAACTGTTAAATGGATGGGTTTACTACCGCTTTAACTTTAATAGCACCCCGGTCTTAGTCCATAGGGTTCAATATTGGGTTGGCCCACCTTTTACAGTTATAACAGCTTCAACTCTTCTGGGAAGGCTGTCCACAAGGTTTAGGAGTGTCTATGGGAATGTTTGACCATTCTTCCAGAAGTGCATTTGTGAGGTCTGATGTTGGACGAGAAGGCCTGGCTCTCAGTCTCCGCTCTATTTCATCCCAAAGGTGTTCTATCGGGTTGAGGTCAGGCCAGTCAAGTTCCTCCACCCCAAGGGGTTAGAATAAGCGCTGAGGAGACACTGTATCACCTTCTCACCGCATGTGAAATGCAATCTGAACAAATGTAAACAAACCCGAAAAATGTATCATGTCCTATTTCTTTTCAGCGCACACCAATGCAGCGCTGTGACTGAAAAAACAGACATAAGGTAAATCGCTTTGTGACTCCATTGGCCAGCACAGTCCAAAACACATGATGTGACTAGGCCCTAAAACTCTACTGAAAACGGTCTAAATGACGCCAATTGTGAGGTGATTTTTTTCTTAGATTGAATCTGTTTATCAAATGATCAGATTGTAACATACAGTATGTGCGGTATTTTCTTCACGGGGCGGATTGTGACAAGTGAAGCACAGCATGGCCGACAATGTAACAAAACATTGCGGCAGACAGTGGAGTCATTCAGAGGGATTCAGTCTGAACGCAGTCCAGTCACTGATCGCTCCTCTCCAGCATCTCTCCCCTTGCGAATTCTCTCTCTGGGTCCCTCATGGAAAACAGCTGGAGCTAAGACTGCACAGACCAGGCTCTTCTTCAAAGTGGTCAATTCAGGCTGTGTTTTATTTTTGGCTTAAACCCAGAGCTTAACTATAAGCCAAAAAAAGAGCCCGGTAAGAACAAAGGTTCAGTCTTAAGGGGTCAGGCCGCAGTGCACAGCACTGACCCCTCTTTGCTGAATGCGGCCTATCTAGTAACTGTGGAGCCTGGGAAAGCGGCATTAGCGGCTCATGTCTTTTCAATGCAGGAGGCTTTTCAATGGATTTCGTGTCGCTAATAATGTTGAAGTGAGCAGACTGGAATCCGGGCTCCTTGTAAGTCTGTAAAAGGGAGCAATATTCCCTACTGTGACTACAAGAAAAGATTCCTTTCACATTTTTCTTCGGCTGTATCATGTATGTGTGCCACCAGTTATGCCCAGAATGGGCAGGAAAAAGCATGTGTCACCTAGAAAGACACTCAGAAAGATTCAGCTTTTGATAGAGGCGCTAGGGTGCTGCGAAGGAAACCTCGGGTCTGAGCGCCCATTATTGACGCTTCATTTTTTTAATTTAGAATTTAAAGTGGACCTTTAATTAATTAAACAAGCCTGCATCAACCAATATCTGACTTATCACATTATACAGCCAGTGCTGGGACAAGGTCATCTAGAACGCAGGGCAAACATACCAAACTGTGCGCCCCCCAGATTAATGTGTCAGCAAATCCCTCCCCCCTTAAATAACTGAGCACTTATCTAAATTCCTCCTCCTCCCAGTACAAATCTGCCCCCCTGCTGAAATCCCCCCTGCCAGCACAAATCTCCCCCCATCCTCCCTCCAAGCTCAAACCCTTTCTCTCCTCCTTAAATCTATTCACGAGTCAATAAATTCCCCCCTCCCTAAACGACTGTGTAATTAGACCCCCCGCGTGTCAAACCATACAAACGGGACGCAAGATCTACTGGAACAGGGTCGTGACCGACATATTACACTATTCAGTCTATAACCAACTACGTCCGAACAAATTAATTAATTTCCAGGTGAAATTTAAGATTTAATTTTTTTACTTCG
>BLSH010074675.1:190331-221618 GCA_018402905.1 Glandirana rugosa | reverse complement strand
CTTGCCCTAGTTTGAAGATGATTTTAGAACAGTTATATGGCTTCTACCGTTAATTAATACTTTTCAGACACAGTTTGAAGATGATCCACATTCACCTCCATTTTTGCTTTTTTTATGTTTTTATTTTTTTTTAAATATTTACAGTTATTTCCCTGTCCCCATTTTTTTGTAGGGCACTTGCCCTACCCTTACCCCCATTTTACTTCCTTTTGCAGCCCTCTAGGGCTTTCCAGGACTTTGTTACAGCCATTTTTGTGCATAAAAGTTCGGGTCCCCATTGATTTCAATGGGGTTCGTTGTCCGTGCGATCGTTCGGGTTCCGTCCGGACCCGGACCCGGACTTTGTCCCGAAGTTCGGACGGACCAGCAGAACCCGAACTTCCAGAGGTTCGCTCAACTCTAGTCATGACGTCACTTCCGGTCCAGGCTGGTTGTAAACATTTTTTTTTTTAAAGCAAAAGATCAAAAATATTTTGAGGTAAAAGGGAGATTTGGGGTATTTTTGAGCCCAGAGCTGCTCTCCATAAAGAGGACCTGCCATCCTTATTTCTATTGCAAAGGATGTTTACATTCCTTGTAATAGGAATAAAAGTGATAAAAAAAAAAATGAAAGGGACAGTGTAAAAAAAAAAAGTAAAATAAATAAGCAAAAAAAAAATTTAACGTGCCCCCATCCATCCATGCTTGCGC
This sequence comes from Glandirana rugosa, assembly GCA_018402905.1. NCBI lineage: Eukaryota > Metazoa > Chordata > Amphibia > Anura > Ranidae > Glandirana > Glandirana rugosa. The sequence continues at coordinate 220,928 of BLSH010074675.1, read as the reverse complement.
TCAGAAGCGAATGCATACATAAGTCGCGGACGCATATGTAAACGGTATTCACACTACACATGTGAGGTAACGTTAGAGTGAGAGCAATAATTCTATCACCTTCTCTGTAACTTAAAAACAGGCAACCTGTAAAGGCGTTTAAAGCATCGCCTATGGAGATTTTTAACCACTTGTCGACCGCCTCGATTACATTTACTGCGGCAATGTGGCTCCACTCTGCAGATCGCCGTATATAAATGGTGATTTGCGCAGCTGCAGTTGTGGGTGGCGCGCTCTCGTGCCTGCCACACGCTGTGTGAGTGTGGCTGCAGGATGGGCGGACTCGATGTCCGCCAGCAACTTGCGATCGCCTTCTACAAAGGAAGAACGGGGAACCGCTGCTGTAAATACAATATATGAATTGCTGTCAGTGATAACCCCAAATAATTAGAGTGGTACTGCCCCCATCCCATACAACATAAGTAGAAGCACAAGAAAAAACCCCCTTCTTGTGCTTCTTGTGCTTCTGCTGCTGTAAATACGGCGGTTCCCCATTCTAACAGGGGACATGACAGTGATCTACTGATCCCTGTGATCGGGATCAGTTAGATCTGTCATGCCTCTACCAGCCCAGCCCCCACACAGTTAGAACACGCTGAGGGAACACACTTAAACCCTTGACCGCCTCCTGCAGGTTAACCTTTTCCCTGACAGTGACATTTATACAGTAATCAGTGGCTAGATCTGATCGCTGTATAACTGTCAATGGTCCCAAAAAAGTGTCAAAAATGTCCGATCTGTCCGCCACAATATCGCAGTCCCAGATCGTGGCCATTACCAGTAAAAAATAAATAAAGACGCCATAAATTAATTCTTATAGTTTGTAGACGCGATAACTTTTGCACAAACCAATCAATAAATGCTTTTTGCAATTTTTTTTTTACCAAAAATATGAGGAAGAATTTATATCGGCCTAAACTGATGAATAAACTTGTTTATTTATATTTTTTATACATGTATTATAGCAAAAAGTAAAAAATATTATTTTTTTTTTCAAAATTGTCACTCTTTTTTTGTTTATAGTGTAAAAACCGCCGAGGTGATCAAATACCACCAAAAGAAAGTTCTATTTGTGAGAAAAAAAGGATGTCAATTTTGTTTGGGTAAAACGTTGCACGTCCGCGCAATTGTCAGTTATAGCGGCACAGTGCTGAATCGCAAAAAGTGCTTTGGTCAGGAAGGGGGCAAATCCTTCCGGGGCTGAAGTGGTTAAGTACTATAGTTTGTTGCCATTTGGAGAATATGCATAATTTTAAAGTGTGACGTTAGGTATCTATTTACTCAACGTAACATGATCTTTCACATTTTACAAAAAAATTGGGGTATATATTGTGTTTTTTTTTTTAATTCACTAAAATGTATTTTTTCCAAAAAAATTGCGTTGCAAAACCACTGTGCAAAAATAGTGTGACATAAAAAATTGCAACAATCACCATTCACTGTGTCTGTGCAGCCGGTGTGCCCCAATTGACATTGTGCTGCACTGTATAGGGATGCAGGGAACAGCTGGGCATCCCTGTGCGGACATGGCCCTCAATCAGGGCACAAATGCATGCGCCCCATGTGAACTAAGCGTCATTTTATAGATTTAAATATATCTTTTTATAGTCAGTCCACTCATATACCATTCAGCCAACTGCACACATACTTTATAAATCTCTTGGGGGCAGTAGCAGCAAGATATCTGATTACCAGCATTACCTTCCAGCCCAAGGATGAAGTGAACCTTTAATTTGTTTTATTTTACCTAAAAGTAACCTTTGCACTCTACGTGAATTTTTACTGTCTCTCTATACACCTTCAAAGTTATTATCTATTAATACATTCTGGCAAGCGGTACGTGCGTATTACCCCGAACCCATCCTGGCGAATTATCATGTCCCAACATAAATAAATCATGTCTCTTCTGCTTAAGTTCCCTCTCCGGTCACTGGGTGATGTTCTTACATCTTTTGAATAAACTCATAAAAATGCAAATTGTCAGTTCAGGCAATTAGCCTGTCTGCGCTGCGTGAGGACAATCCACTCACTGGGTCATTCATTCTCATTATTTCCTGTGTACGATTACGCTTTATGTTCTGACTTTCATAAAGGGTTTCTTTCAAGAAATGAATGCACTGCAAAATAACTTTTTTTGGATATCGGCTTTTACAACCCTCTAATGATGTTAGAAAGAAAACCTATTGGTTTCCTCCATTTCGGGTGGAGTGGTGTCCGGCTTTTACTATTTTCTAGGAGCCTAGCAGGAAGACCTCCCCCAGCCCCAGCAAACTATGTTATCATCGCCTCTCTATGTATTCTTATGGAGAGTCCACTATAGGGAGAATGGTGCTTTCTGCACCATCTGGAGGATTTTCCATAGGAATACATGGGACTCTAGGCTGGTGACAACAGAAGCTTCACTAAAGAGTTCAACTGTGAAGGGAATGGGCATTTTTGCACCTCCCCTGGTGTGTAGACCAAAGTGAAAACTAAGGGAAACAAACACTGCACCACTCTGCCCAAAACAGAGAGCTCCTTCGTCTTTAAAGTTTTACTTAACCCACAACGGTAAAATCTGTGTATATGCAGAATAGCATGCTTATTATACTCACCGTGGAACTTAAGGGGTTAATCCTCTGCATTGTCTAAAAAGGCTCTTTGATCCTGCATGGACAGATCCTTCCCTTCTGCACTGTTTCTCTTGACAAGGCCAGATAAGACAGTGAGAGTAGTCCTCCTGCACATACTCAGTTTGGTATCTATTGCTGGAGAGAACATTTCCTTGTTCTCAGAGCTAGCCAGGTCACATGATATTGACATCACACATGTGGGCATGTAGTGGAAATCTCCTCCTACCTGAATACTCAGCACTGGGTAGACCCTGCAGTTTATCATTTAACCATGATATACAGATCAGCCAAAAAGGTATATAGTGACAGTATTTTAATGTAAAAAAGAGGATTTGTAAGCTGTGGGCACTGAGGGGGGGGGGGGGGCAGGGGAACTATTCTCATATTTCTGGGTTTAGTAACTTCAGCTCCAGATTATATACCCCTTCCTAACCCCTTCCTAACTAGGCCATTTTTTTTGCTATTTGGCACTGCAATACTTTAAATGACAATTGCGCAGTCGTGCGACACTGTACCCAAATAAAAATGTTGTCCCTTTTTCCCACAAATAGAGCTTTCTTTTGGTGGTATTTGATCACCTCTGTGTTTTTTATTTTTTACTCTAAAAACAAAAAACTGACAAAAAATATTTTTTACTTTCTGCTATAAAACATATTCAATAAAAAAATCAATTTAGCCCAATATGTATTCTGCTACATATTTTTGGTAAAAAAAATCCCAATAAGCGTATATTAATTAGTTTGTGCAAAATGTATAGCGTCTACAAACTATGATATATTTTTATTTTATTTTTATTTTTATTTTTTTTTAATAGTAACGGCAGCGATCAGCATCTTTTAGCAGGACTACAATATTGTGGCAAACAAATTAGACACTGACACTTTTGACACTTTTTTGGGGACCAGTGACACTAATACAGTGATCAATGCTAAAAATATGCACTGCCACTGTACTAATGACACTGGCTAGGAAGGAGTTAACATCAGGGGTGATCAAAGGGTTAACTGTGTGCCTAGCTGGTGTTTCACACACTGTTTTGTGGGAGGTGCTTTTACTAGGGGAAGGCATGGATCCGTTTCCATGCTTTGCAGAAACACAAGATCCATGCCTTCCTTACTGACAGAATGCAATCTGCCTTGTTTACATACATACACATGGCTTGTGTGCCGAACACTCAGCGGGTGCTGGCAAACATTAGGCCCACGGGACCCGCTGATCAGCTCCCGTGTAGAATCCCAGCAGGAGCGAGCCGCAGGCAGCGTGCACTCGTGCCCGATACCCGGAAGTGCAGATGCTGCGCAGCGCGGCTGCCCTGTTGCAGTAAAGCTGCGATAGGGCGGTCGGCAAGTGGTTATTATATCATGCATATGGATATCCCAGTATATCATATTAACATTGATTAATTGCATGTATACTTTTCATATACTGGCACAAGCTGATGTGTAAAGGGCAGTTACTCTCCTCCACCACCACCTATCACAGTACTTCTATGTGTTTTTGCCAGTGTTTAGTAGTTCCTACAGACCAGCTGTGCCAACCATTCCAAAATGCCAATTGGGCAATATTGTCCAACAATATTAACATATAGAAACAAGAAATATTTAAACTGTGCTTTTCAGACTCTGTAAAACAAAACTGCACTTTTACTACGAGAAAGGCAGTCCCCTTTGGATAAGAATTTCAGCCATCATTTTTGCTGTTTCTTTTCTGGAGATATTGGTGTAGGCCAAGCCAGCACCTTTATCAAAATGACTGCTATGTGCAAGGATCCGCCTTCATTATAACTAATTCCTCAGTCTCACTGTTCTAATAGGAAACACGACAGCTACTACAAATTTGCTGTGCTGACTTCTGGCAAAAACAGAGGACCAATCAGACAAGCAGGAAATGAGATTTTAGAGTGTGTTCTATACAGAATGGCCCCTCTTTGCAATCTTTGTAAGCAAGCAAATTTTCTGAAGTAAAATTCCCCTTAGGCTAGGCTCACTCTGATGTGATGTTTTTAGTGAGCTTGTTTCTATGATTTGAACACAGGCTGTGCGACTTTATGCAAATTCAGCTGCAATTCCAATTTGTTTACAATGCAACATGGATGCTGCTGCGATTTTGATTCATGGCCTGATCTCCCTCTCTCTCCTTTCTCTCTCTTCTCTCTCTCTTGTACTGACTACTAGAAAATGCACTAGAATCACACTATATTTGAACACCTATTTGTTTTCTATGCAATTTCCATTCAACTGCATGCACCTCAAAATCGCACAGCATCGCATCAAACACACACAGAACCCTTTTTTTTTTAAATGCACCATGTTCGGACTAAAATAACGCCCTCTATAGAAAAACATGTTATTTAACTTGTCATGCAAATAAATGTATTCTGAAAGGCATCCAAAATTGCATCGGTGTGAACCAGGCCTTAGCCTGGCAATATGCAACAATGTATGTAACTTTTTACAACTTTATTGTTGTGTATATAATAGCTATACAAAGGAAGAATACATATAGACATGAAACATCTCCATTCAAGTAGAGTTTGGGCAGGATATTGTACAGTGCATACCTTGCATGTAGATAGTATAAAAGTATTAGCAAATATGTTATTCGTTATTATCATAGCATTATTCATAAAATAATAAGCAAAAAGGAAATTTTAACTAAGAAGAGATTTTCTTTGGTTTTATGCATTTTTTTTAGCTTGGGAATATTTTTTTCTTATAGTGTAACACAATTATGCTATTAACAGGACACAAAGAGAAAATGCTCCAATTAGGAGCTGGGATTTGTAAGGTGCCAGTAACAGAGAATCATAGCATCAGTTAAAATTCATATATTTTATTTGAGTTAATTTAAAAAGATTAGTCCAGAACAAAAAATATATAAACAAACAAAAAAATTAACATTTTACAATGCTGGATCAATCCATTTGGATTTTACAAATATAATCACTAGTTAGTAGTGAGTCTGAAGTGATAATCCCAAAATGTTTTGCCAATTGCTAGGCTTCTTCAGAGGATATTAATTATCACACCTAAATAGATTTAAATGTAATCATAAGTAGATGAAAGAGTAAATCCATGCCATCGACATAACATTATCAAAACAATAATATTATTGTTTTGATAATGTTATGTCGAGGGTATGGATTTACTCTTTCATCTACTTATGATTACATTTCAGTCTATTTAGGTGTGATAATTAATATCCCCTGAAGAAGCCTAACAATTGGTGAAACATGTTGGGATTATCACTCCAGACCTACTACCAACTACTGATCATGTTCATAAAATCCAAATCAATTGATCCAGAATTTTAAAATGTTGATTTTTTTTTTTTTTGGTTTACTGTATATATTTTTTGTTCTTGACTAATATTTCTAAATTAACTCAAATAAAATATATGAATTGTAACTGATGCTATGATTTTCTGTTACTGGCACTTTAAAAATCCTAGCTCCTAATTGGAGCATTTTCTCTTTGTGTCCTGTTAATAACAGCATAATTGTGATAAATGTGTGCCTATGTGCTTTCCTCTGACCACACACTCCTTGTATCACAATTACACGGTTAATTTTTTAAAACCTGATCCAAATTATGATTATTTTGTAAACTTTTTCATCCTTCACTTCTCTGCAGGTTCTGAATAAAAAAAATGATTTGGTTGTACTCCACACAATACAACCCCTACCAAAAATGATAATTTAAAAAATGGTTGAATAAAAATGACACACAGGCAGTTTATTTATCAGAATAATAAAAAAGCAGTTGGGTCATCAAACTATCAAATTGAAACATGCATTGGCACTTGGTTTCTTAGCACTCCGATTGTTTGGCTGCCCTTTCTCCAGGTCCATACTTTGCACACACACGTTGTACACAGTCAAGCAAAATAGAATTATCTGTATAAAATGAACATTCTTCATTCTCAAGGGTACATTAACTTCATGATCCAACTTTGACTTTTGTGTGGGTGTAACAAATTCTATCCTGCAGATGTCAGAAGGAATGGATTACGCTATTGACTTGTTGATGGAGCCTGCAGGTTAGTGTTTCACTATGAAAAAAATATATATCCACCAAAAACATGCAAGGGCATATACATAATTTAGACCCCCAAAGCCAGCCAGTTTGCCAAAGCTCAGTTCATTTGAAGACTAGAGCAGAAATTATGTATTTGAATGTGGCCTTAAAAAGAATGTGCACATTCATAGAGGATGACTGAATCTCATAAAGCCGCTTGGAGCCATAAAGCAGACTTTAGCTTATGAGACATCAAAGGTCAAATGAGTTGTCTGCGAATAAACTTGTTTGCCCTGCACTCGTTATTTGGCCCTTATACTTTAGAGAAAATCATCATGTTAAATATATTATTTTTAAAATCTGTTTTATTAAAGTTTTGGTTTACATAGACCAAAACGAATAGCTTTATAGAAAAGTGTTGAGTAGAGGATCTAGAATAAGATACTGTATTGGAAGATATTCCAAAGTATAAAACCTCTCTGCCAGTATTCTCACCAACACCTCTCAAGATTTGGAACCCATGGCTTGCATACTGTCACCCAACAATTTCCTTGGCGAGCCTGGCAGCCACATTGGAGGCCTTCTAGTGTACTGGATACCCCCCTGTGTCATACCCCGTCCCCTCTTCCACCTTCACCCCCCCCTTTCTTTCTTCCCTTTGCTCTATTCCTCTTATCTCTCTTCTTCTAGGAAGCCAATTATTTACCAAAAGATTGATGCCATGTTAAACGCTAAGGTCAACTTGCGGTATCTCCCCTATGGCCACCGTTTCATTAGTCCTTTTGTTCTATTGACCAAATGTTAATAATAATACCTTGCTGCTGGTATTACTTTTGATAGGATTGGTATTTTGTTGACATGCTGGTTGCTCAGCTTTCTGGCATCTACCTGTATAATGTATGTGTATTTCTCTCTCTGATAAAATAAACATATTGAAAAGAAAGTGTAAAACCTCTCATAGAGGTCACAGTGCTCCCCGTGACAATTCCTTCCTCTGTTTTTCTCTCCAGAATGCCAAAGCCAATGTTGTTTAGGCATTCTCCAAGGTCCTGCATCTGCATCCTAGACTGAGATGCTGGCTTAGTTCTGGAGTTCTTGGTTGTGTTCACATATGTCAGATTTGTCCCTGCTGCAGTCTCTAACTTTGGTACAAAGTTGCCATCTGGTCACTGCTAAGGACCCTTTCACATGGATGATGTCTGTTCCAAATCAGCAGGAGGTCCATGAACAGATCCCCTGCTGAATTGGAGACCAATGTATTTCTTATGGGTGGGCAGATGTATGTGGATGTTTCTGCCCATATCTGCCCACCTACAGTCTGGTCAGTAAAAGTAGACCAAAATGCAAGCTTTTTCTATTTGGTTTGATGGATTTGAGTGGCCCTGAGGTGTGGGAATATAGGCAAACCCAAGTCTGCTTACATTCACCCACCTATAGGTTTGTATTACTGTCCAGTTTGTAATCACGGTCAAAAATTTGACAGCCAGGCCACCCATGTGAAAGGACCCTAAGAAGAGATTGGGAAACTGATTCTTCCTGCTTGTAGCAAACTAATGACATCATCTTTGGCAATATCACCTGACTGGAGCTCAATGGCTTTAATGATATAACTTTTTGAAAAAATATAATGTTGCTGTATATTGTGATAGCATTCTGGACGCAGATAACTTGCTACAAAGTTACAAAATTTAATTACAGGGCATTAAGGTGAGAGTTTAGGGTTAAGGTGTTAAGGCTTTGGCTAAGAGAAGGTTAAGCTTAAAGTGGAAGTTCAGTCTAATGCTAAACTTACTCATTCTAAACCTAATCTATCTAGCCCTGTAAAGAAGAGATCGCTATACTTACCTATTCTGCAGCCGCTCCAGTTCAGTCTAATGCTGATCTGTCAGCGGCGGGTTCAATGTGTGGGTGTGTGCAAGCGAAGCAGCCAACAATGGAAGCCCCATAGTAACTCTATGAGTGACGTCACTTCCCAGCCGTTGTCGGTTCTCTCTCTGTACACAGGACTGGATCTTCTTCAGAAAGGTAAATAGAGCTTTTTTTTTTCTTTACTGGGCTAGATATATTAGCTTTAGAATATGGATGAGCGTAGGTTTAGCTTTAGGTTATGGATGGTGACCAATACTTATTTTCTTTTTTTAATGAAAACTATAGTTTATTATATGTTCGTTGAGTTAAAAAATGTACACCTCCCTTATGATGGTGTAACAAAGATCCATTAGAGGCTAGTACAACATAGGAAACTATTAATTATAAGGCGAAGTGCCTACTGTCTCAGCCAAGTGGATAGGGAGTGAAAGAGTAGTCCAAAATAGGACAAAAAAAAAGTGGAGGAAGAAAGAAGCAATGAAGTGAAAAAAAGGACAGGGTGAGGGGAAGGTGTCCAGCTGGGAACTGGCTACATCCTTGGTTAATGGTAAAATAAATGAATTGGAATCATAGAAAGACTAAAGGGATGGATTGAAGAAGTCTATCCAAGTGCACCAAGGTTCCATGAATTTTGAGTCCTATGGGCTAGCTCTTAGTTCCTCTATCTCCGTAATGTATTTAAACTCTCCGACCTATTCCCTAATATTGGGGGCTGTTGCTGATCTTCAATGCCTAGTGATCAGGGCAGGGCTTCTTGCAAACAGGAGAAATCAGAGGGGGCATTTTTGGTTATGGCGACTGATTCAAGTCCATTATTTTCATAACTTTTTAGCACCAGAACTCACAGTTTCAGGCTGAGGGCACTAAAACTAGTATTCTGGAAGAAAATTTTGGAACAAAATAGGCCACAAACCTTTCTGCTCAAGACTCATCCCAACCATACTAAACCCAGAAAATTTACTGATAAAGACAACACCACTCATTCTGATTGCATCTATGTTGATACCTTATGAAATATTTGGGTGCTGGCTTTTTTTTCTTGGTTTAGATCTTATTAATTAAGAAATGTATAGAAGGAGCAGCCAAACACAAGACCTGATTTTTTTAGTCCATTATATGTGCCAGACAATGCTTTTATGTTATTTGCAACTATAAAGGGTGAAGCCAGATTACATAACAAATACCAGGCTTGCCATACTTCCGGTCTGAGCCTGTATATGGTAAAGTGCCTATATAAGACCTGTTCCTGAAATCTTAAGCATTAATTTATAAGAAAGTTCTTTTTCCTCCCGTAAACTTCCCCCAGAAAGTTTTCTGTAGATGTATTTACTTTGAATCAGTTGTGCAAGCAAGATTTACCAGCTAAGTAAATATATCTTTGCAGCAGCCCACACGCAATTACCCAGCAGGCACGTTTGTATTCAAGGCATGATTGTCACCTTGTCTCAGTGTTTGTGATTATCTGTCAGTGTGCCGTTCTCTATAAGCGTGTTCATGTCAGTCAGTCAGGCATGCCTGTGACAATCCGTCTACGCAGCTCTCTCTGTTCCCGCGCCTATACCCTGTGAATGTCTACCTTACTTTGTCCCTAGCTTACAAAAAAGACGTTAGCCAACCTAAAAGATGTGTATCACTTTCTTTGACAGAATTGTTACATGCAGTACTTAAAGGGGCTTACTAATATCAGAATCTAAGAACTCGGATTGCCAATTATATAAAAAAATAACAAAAAAATTGCTATAAGAGATTTTTGTTAATGAAGGAGCATTTACACCAGGTCCATCTGTACAGTGACCTTCCGCAAATGCACTTAAATGTGAACTGTTTTTGTGGCATGGGCACTTTTTATTGGCTGTCCAGTGCCAGAATCTTCTAAGATTCCAGAGGAGAGTCTGCAGTTGATGACGTTGGTGCCGGCCATTGGGCACATCTACCGCATTGGATTTCTGTTCCCCCCACATTTAGAGATGGGCGGTGGACTAAAATGCTTTACCAGGTAACATATAATGTAAACAAATACATAAAACATCCTTTGTGGGTAAGTATTGATCACTTTTGTTCAGAAAAAAAAAAAAATCTGGGTTATCAATGTAGAGTGTCTCACAAAAGTGAGTACACCCCTCACATTTTCGTAAATATTTTATTATACCTTTTCATGTGACAACACTGAAGAAATGACACTTTGCTACAATGTAAAGTAGTGAGTGTACAGCTTGTATAACAGTGTAAATGTGCTGTCCCCTCAAAATAACTCAACACACCGCCATTAGGCTGCATTCACACCTGAGCGACATGTGTGCCGGCGTTTTTTAAGCTTTTTTCGTGTGTTTTGCCACGCTTTTCAATTGATTCTATGGCAATGGAAAAGTATCAGAAACGCCGGAATATGCCCGATTCTCGCAACAAAAACACCTCCAGGAGTAGTTTGAGCATAGAAGGTTTGGCTTCAGGCGTTTTTGAGTGGAGATGTGAACCATCTCCATAGAGAATCATTGATTTTTTCCCCTCTAGCGTTTTGTAGCTTCATGCTTCAGGCATATTTGAGCTACAAAAACGCTCAGGTGTAAATGGGCCCTAATGTCTAAACTGCTGGCAACAAAAGTGAGTACACCCCTAATTGAAAATGTTCACATTGGGCCCAAAGTGTCAATATTTTGTGTGGCCACCATTATTTTCCAGCACTGCCTCTTGGGCATGGAGTTCACCAGAGCTTCAAAGGTTGCCACTGTAGTCCTCTTCCACTCCTCCATGATAACATCATGTATTCAGCAGGAACCGGGCGAGACTTGAACCATTAATGGGCAGGCTGAATGTACCAAGTTGATCAATCAACTTGGGTACGACTAGCCTGCTGGATTCTCTTGCGATTATCCCTAGCCGCTAGCCATAATCACTGTCTTTTCCTGGCAGGGATGGCTTCCCCCGCCCCTGCTGGGAGAAGACAATGGCCCAGCAGGAAGGATTCCCCCATCAACACTGTCTGTGTTGCTGGGGGAATCAAGCAAATTTCTTTCCTGCAACCCTTGGTTGCAGGAAATACATTTTCTTTGTGTATGGCCGTCCTTAGTGCAGACTTCTGGGAAAATCAGTGAGCCAATTACACAAACAGGAGATTACATTTGGGGGGATTCCATATGCCAGCTATGTACAGAAGGCCTATAAGGTTCCCATATTGCTCTGAATTTTACAGAAATTGACAGCTCTGCAGTTTGAAAAGGAATGGTAATTTTCATTCAATTAAAATATTGCTTGTGCCCAGTGTTGCCAACCTCCTGCAGCATTTTTTACTGACAAAACATGGGAAATTTTCAGACAGAGCACATTTTTACTGACAATCTGAAACATTACAGTATTCCTATTAAAAACTAAGACAACCAATGTTTAAACAGTATAAACACAATATGGAAGCACGGACAATACCCATAACAAGTTATTTGCCTGGTTTACACTTAAAAAGTCAACGCAGCATGACAAATAATCAGCCCCTAAAATTTCCAGACAGTTGTAAAAATCACAGATTTTTACAAACTGTCTGTAAATTTACCTACGGTTGGCAACCCTGATTGTGTTGCAATTTATATGCTGTGTTATTTTTTGCAATATTTTTGCCCACAAATGTGGAGTTATAACTTAAATCACTGTATAGATATTTTCTGTCAATTCCTCTTTGGGCTCCACAATGTCTTCTTCCTTCTTCTTTCTTGCATTCTCCTGTGAGCCTAAAACCCCCAGGGGGCATTGGGCTGATATGAAGCGTGTTGAATGATACTGGGTATCAATGAACCTAAAAGTGGACCAGCCTTGGATCAAAGAACTGTGAGTCTATGGGAGACATTTTTTTTAACTTTTTATGTTGCTGGACTATGGATTTGGAGAAAAAAAATTATGGAATTGGGCTTTAACTCTCAAATCAACGGACCCCTTAATGATCAAATCCAAACTCTAAATAGAAACCCTTAGCAAATAAACGTATCCTTACATTCACCATACCCCAACACATAACCTTAACCCTTGATTTAAACCTTAAATGTAACTCCCAGGCCCTGATCCTAAACGCAACTCTCTAGCAACCTTGGTGTAGTTTACCCCAAAAATCAAACTATAACTTGAACCAGTGGTGGCTGGTGATCTATTTTTGGTGAGTGGCAAACAAACCACCTGACCACCCCCCCGCCCCCCACTTACCCCATCCAGGTCGCAGGCAGCTTCGACAGCTTCCCCCTGCATCTCCTCCTCAGTGCCTCCCAATCAATACAGTCGCTTCTCCTCTCGGCCAATCGGGTCTTAAGACCCGCTTCCTGGTTGGCCGGGAGGAGAAGCAGGAAGACAACAGTGAATTTTAATTCACCTTTGTCACACAACTGGGTGGGCTCGGGCAGCAGAGCTCTGTGCCCCAAGTCCACCCATTTTTTAAGCTAATTAGAGCCTTAAGCTCTAATCATGTGCTTAAAAAAAACCCCAAAAAACATGGGTGTGGCGCCCTGCATGTAAATTAGGGGTCAGGTGCATGGATTACGGGGGCGACGCCCCTGTGCCCGTAATGGAGTGGCCGCCACTGACTTGAACTATACAGTCCATGCTTACCTTTCTCTTCATATCAATATGACCGAAATGGCTGAAATGCTGCCTGTGTTACAATGCAATAGTAGTTGGTAAAGTACATGGCCCAGATAACTATATACTTCATTTAATAAAATATCCTTGTTTCAGAGTGCATGAAGGTATAAAACCTACAGCCTTTAGAACACCTTTGCCATTCTGAAGCTTCCCTCCAACCACTTTGCATATTATTTTATATATACTGTGATTCTGTACTTGCCAAATATGCTGCAGAAATCTCCCTCCACTAAGTCTGGCTGCATCCATTTTAACTGTGGGCAGCTGAAGCTGCTGCCTGTTCACTTCCTGGTTTTACACAGACACACAGAGGCACATCTCCAGCTCTGCAGCTCTGATTGGCCCTCTAATGACTCACCCCCCTCCCTTCCTTGCAAACTCTCACCAGAGTAAGAGAGAGAGCTGTGCATGATGTCATACGTTTAGTCTAATGACCAGACAATAAACTGGAAGTGGGGTGTGTAAGGTATTTACTGGCATAAAAAAAATGGTTTAATATCCAAAGTTAAAACAACAAGGGCAGAGGATTCAATAGATGGAAAGTTGCAAAAATGACTGAGGTTCCGCTTTAAGCTCTGTAAACCACAGGCTTTTCAGCAGAAGATAAGGAGTAACTGGCAAATTTATGAAAAGAATCCTAAAGCTCCACTTGCTGGCTGCAAATGGCAATGCAGTGTATACATATGCAATATTTCAGGTTTTGCTGACAAAATGAATATGTGCTACAATAGTAATTATAATGAATAAAATATAACTCCAAACCAGTATACAACCTAAGGCCCCTTTCACGCGGCCGTGTCCGTGTGCGGGGTCCGCTTTGCTCAGCGCCACTGATCACTCCACTGATCCCCGCTGAGCCTGCAGATGACAGATCCGTCTCTGCTCTGTGTTTGGCGACAGATCTGTTAGAGCCCCGCTCTACGCTATGGGAAATCGGATGGAAACGGATCCGTCTGTCCGCTTTCATCCGTTCCGATCCCCAGACGAATGGAAAAATAGGGTTTATATCCATCAGGATTTACAGTACAGGATCGGATCAGAGAGCAGCGGATGTCAGGGGACCGTTCAGGTCCACGTGAAAAACTGATAGGCGGACCTCAACGGAACGGCCGTGTGAAAGGGGCCTTATGGAGCAATTTAAGCACTCTCTAATGATTAATATAAGAAAACCGTTCTCATTTAAGAACATACACTTACACACTGTAAATACATATATGTAGTATATATGTTTGCTGGTATTCTGGTATTTAAAAGTCCACCAAAGTACAAAATGTTATTATTTTCTGGTATTTTCTGGTATTTAATAGCTGTAATGATAGAATTCAGTATATAAAAACCTTTGTATACTTTTCTCCACATTTCCATGCAGAACAAGCTGTCCAGAAAAATTACAGTTACAGGGATTTGGAAAAATCACATTACTCTGCAGGGGGTGCTTACAACAGTCAGTTTTTCATCATATGGTTTATACATTTTCCCAAAACAAAAAAAAAACATGCTACTATGTACGTCATGCAAACTGCAGCTGTCAAATGTCCGTTTTATAGGAGTTTGACTTTTTTATGCCTCTAAACACCCCTCTATGTAAACCTATGGGATTGCTTTACTAAAACTGTAGCTAGAAGAATCTGGTGCAGATGTCCATAGTAATAATGTAATGGTAACAATCAGCTTCTAACTTCAGCTTGTTCAGTTTATGTGGTTGTAAACCTCAGACATGAAAAATGAACTAAGCATAGCCCTCTATAGTGTGTATTTGTCTTGATACAGAGCACTAAGGGGTTGATTTACTAAAGCTGGACAGTGCAAAATCCAGTGCAGCTGTGCATGGTAGCCAATCAGCTTCTAACCTCAGCTTGCTGCACTGATAATCAGGGCACTGAGTATCAGGGTCCTGATTATCAGTGCAGTCCCAACAGTGCCCACCAGTGCTGCCAATCAGTGCCCACCAGTGCCTCCTCATCAGTGTGACATATCAGTGCCCATCAGTACCACATCTTAGTGCAGCCTCATCAGTGCACACCAGTGCCGCTTCATCAGTGCCCATCAGTGTAACCTATCAGTGCCCATCAGTGCAGCCTCATTAGCACACATCAGTGAAGGCAAAAAACTACCTGTTTGCAAAAGAAAGCTCTATTTATGTGAAAAAAATGATAAAAATTTCACATGGTTACATCGTTTCATGACTGCGCAATTCTCATTCAAAGAGTGACAGCACTGAAAACTGAAAATTGGCCTCGGCAGCAAGAGGGTGAAAGTGGCTAGTAGGCAAGTATCTAAAAGTGTGGCTTTAGGTGTGTGTTTAACCACTTGTTTACATACACGGACCTCCGTTCCTTCGCTCCGGGGGGGCCATCGCGGGTAGCCGGCGGCAATCGAAGCCGCCGCACCCGCTCCCTGGCCCTCCCCGGACACAGTGAGCGCGCGGGCGTGCTCACTAGGCGCGATCACGCGGCCGCCGTCATATGACGGCGATCCGCGTTACAGAGCCACTTTGCCGCCGTCAATTGCCGATTGGCGGTCGGCAAGTGGTTAACACTGGTTTTCTCCTGTCAGGAGCAGTGGGGTCTGAAGCTCCATTTTTTTGGGGGGGGTAAACAAACCTCCCCCCCCCACCGCCTGCTCGCTTGATCGCCCGCCAGTCCTACACTTTCCCCATCCAGGTCACGGACGGCTTCCCCAGCTTCTCCTCCCAGCCAATCCAGTTACTTCTCCTTCCGACCAATCCGGTTGCTTCTCAGGAGGCAGGAAGACAATAGTGAATGTTGATTCGCTAATGTCACAAGTGGGTGGGCTTGGGACGCAGAGCCCAACATTTTTTAAGCCAATTAGAGCCTCGGGCACTAATCATGTGTCTCAAAAAAAAAAAAACCTTGTAGAAAGCTATGCGTCCGGCGTCCTGTTAATGGAGATTAGGGGGGCGGCGCCCCTTATGGACCGTCCGCCAGGAAAATCTAGCATGCATGAGACCTAACTGCTTAAAAAAAGTAGAAGTGGAGTTTGGTTTTAATTTATTTGTTGATTACTTAAAGAAAATTTGGATGTAATGTCCATCTAAGACTGCTCTGTCCACAGGGTGACAACGCTGCTGTGCGATATCGCTGCAGAATAAACAGCGTTGTCACCATGTTAAAGGAAGTGGAAAAATACCAGATACTGTATTCTGGCAGGATCAACAGGTAATAAAGCTTCTTTACGATGGCCGTGTTGTGCTAGTGACAGACCGTGGCATATATGTCAGATTTTTATTTTGCCTATAGTTGTACTTTAATTATCTACTTTCAGCTGTCTCTTGTTAGGGCAGGGCAACCTACAGGCCATAAGCTATTGAGGAAGCAGACACCCGAGTTTGCTTTGCCAATACAAGGCTGGCCGGACAGGCTGGGACTGGCTGCACCACTTTGCCGGCTATAAGAGCAGAAGTTGCACTCGACTGTTCTATATAAATGTACTGCACTATGAAATGAAACTATCAATATTAATGATTCTAGTGGCTGAAACTCTCCCACTTCATTAGTTTTGTTTCCTGTAGAGAGGATTGTTTCATTACAATTTTAACACTACTTTGTATGCATAAATCATTTTACCACACTTGTAATTGTGGTGGGACTGAAAAGAGTTGACCGAAATATCTGAGGTCTGGATTAAAGTGCAACTCCGCACAGGATTACCAAGCAGTGATATGAACATACTCATTCGTAGATCATACTCAACCTGTCCCTATGCGTGAATGTGATTACCTTAAAGCAGATCTTCAGGAGGATACAATTCTCTGCTCTAATATATATATTTTACTTTACTTTACATACACTTTAACCACTTATCTACCAAGTTAAGTTTATAAATGGCTGGCATGCAAAGGGTTAAAGCTGCTGCAATGAACCACTTCAGCCCCGGAAAGTTTTACCCCCTTCCTGACCAGAGCACTTTTTTCAATTCGGCACTGCGTCACTTTAACTGACAATTGCACGGTCATGCGACGTTTTACCCAAACGATATTTGTGTCCCTTTTTTCACACAAATAGAGCTTTCTTTTGGTGGTATTTGATCCCCTCTGCGTCATTTCTGATCACCGCTATAAACAAAAAAGAGCGACAATTTTGCAAAAAAACCCAAATTTCTTACTTTTTGCTAAAATCCAAATCCAAAAAAAAAATATACAAAAATATTTTTTTTCATCGGCTTTGGCCAATTTATATTCTTCCTCCTATTTATGGTAAAAAAAATCGCAATCAGCGTTTATTGATTGGTTTGCGCAAAAGTGGCCGGGTTATGGATGATGAGAATTAATTTCTGGGGTTTTTATTTTTTATTTTTATTTTTTTACTAGTAATGGCGGCAATCTGCGATTTTTAGCGGTACTGTGATATTGGGGCAGACATGTCGGACATTTTTGACACTTTTTTGGGACCAATGACATTTATTCGGCGATCAGAAATTTAAATGTCCACTGATTACTGTATAAATGTCATTGGCAGTGAAGGGGTTAACCTGCAGGGGGAGATCTAGGGGTTAACTGTGTTCCCTGGGTGTGTTCTAACTGTGGGGGGGCTGGGCTACCATGGGCATAAGAGATCTAACTGATCCCAGTGACAGGGATCAGTAGATCTCCTATGCCCACACCAACAGAGCGGGGAACAGCCGTGTTTACATTGGTGGTTCCCCGTTCTTTGGCTGTGGCCGCTCATCGTGGGTCGCTGGCGGACATCAGGTCCGCCCGAGCCGTGGGCACACTCCTCAGGAGTACGGCGCGTGCCCCCTAGCGGCCACCCGCAGATCGCCGTTTTTTTATGGCGCTGAGTGTCCACACTGCCGCCGTAAATATGCGGTAGGCGGCGTGGAACCGGTTAATGAACATGGAAGCAGCACGTGTTACGTCACTACCAGGTTCACAGCTGCCATTTCGCAGCTACTGTAGCCAAGGATGCAACTAATTAAGTGCAATCTCTGCTTGATTAGCCGAAGTGGAGGGCAGGGAAGACATTGAGGGTCTAATAGACCCCTGATGTCCCCATAAAGAGTACCTGCCACCACCTTCCCAATGCTATTACATAGAGGGCTTGTTAACTATTTTGTGATAGATAGCAATAACATTAAATCTAAAAATAAAGAAAAAAAAATTAAAAGCGTAAAAAATAAAAATAATGTAAAAAGTGTAACGTACCACGTCAGGTCCGTACAAACCCCAATTCAAATGTGCAGTGTAGGGCAAGCACGTGTATCTATATAATTCATAGGTAAAAAATATGTAAACCCTCACCTTGAAAAATAAGGTTCAGTTTAAAATAGAAAATTCAAGGCAAAACATTTGTGTGTACATATAAAAAACAGTATAAAGAGCTGGGGGAGGAAAAACAGCAGCACACTGGCTTTCCCTGTGAATTGCTGTGGGGGAGGGGCTTGTCAGCACAAGCCTGAACAATGGATTAGCTCCTAGCACAGCTGGAGAACTGACCACGCTGTGCTTTCCTGCATATGATATGGTCAGTGTTTAATAGGAAAGCAGAGGGACTGGGTTTACATATTCTTTAAAGAGGAACTGCAGTCTGCTCACATAATTTGTAATAAAAACATATTTGCCATTCTGAAGCTTCCCTCCAACCACTTTGCATATTATTTTATATATACTGTGATTCAGTACTTGGCAGATATGCTGCTGAAATCTCCCTCCACTAAGTCTGGCTGCAATCATTTTAACTGTGGGCAGCTGAAGCTCCCCGTTCACTTCCTGTATTTACACAGACACACAGAGGCACACCTCCAGCTCTGATTGGCCCTCTTATGGCTCACCCCCCTCCCTTTCTTGCAAACTCTCACGAGAGTGAGAGATGTGCATGATGTCATACGCCAAGGCATTTTTTCCAGGCAAGAAACAGGAAGTGGGCTGTATAAGGTATTTACTGGCAGAAAAAAAAAAACATTTTACTAGCCAAAGTTAAAACAACAAGGGCAGAGGATTTAATAGATGGAAAGATAAAAAAAAATTACTGAAGTTCCTCTTTAACTGTAAATTGGTAGCTTAAAGTATTGCCTTTTGGGTACAATCATTTTTTGCCATTTCAGGGGTGTGTACAATGTTAAGGCTTGCCATGTTTGCTATCTATTCACTCAATACAACCCAATCGTTTACATTTGCTCAAAATTGGTATTATGTTGTGTTTGTTTACCCTAAAATTCATTTTAGGGCCCTTTCACATGCCCGTTTTTTCAGGCGGACCTGAACGGAGCCTCCATGCAGCCCTATGGAGTGGCAGATGTCAATGGAGATATGTCCGCTGACACCCGTCGCTCTCCAATCCCGTAAAGTCTGACGGATCCGTTTTCATCCGATTTCCCATAGAGGAGAGCGGGGTCTCTGACGGATTCGTCATTCGTCGGCTCAGCGGGGACCAGCGGGGTGATCCCTGATGAACAAAACGGAGCCCGCACACGGACACGGCCAAGGGAAAGAGCCCTTAGTGTATTTTTTTTCAGAATATATATACAATTCAACTCTAGTAAGAATAAGTAAATTCTAGCAAAAAAAATACAGAATTTACCATGTTTTTGAACAATTTTAAAAAATTGCCCCAGTACACAAGTGATAATGCTAGTTTATGGGTAAGATTTAACCTGATTACCTTTAGATTGTAAGCTCCATGAGCAGGGCCCTCCTATTTCTTCTGTATTGAACTGTATTGTAATTGCACTGTCCCCATTTATATGGTAAAACACTGCGCACACTGTTGGTGCTATACAAATCCTGTAATCCTGTATAATAATAATTGAAAGGAACACTCAACAGCCAATAAACAGGCAACGCTAATCCCATTCACATTTGCTGATATACAGATGTCCACTAGAGGGAGCATCCAAATATGGTTCAGCAAGCATGTAAAAAAAGTCTTCCCAAAAATGACTTTCCATTAAACGTTACAATACTTTTATGAGTGCATTTTCCCGTAATCAGCAACAACTTTCCTTACATTTGCAAGTAAAAAAATATATATATTTTTTTTTTTTTTTTTTTTTTTTTTTATTAAATTTCCCTTGCTTACAATTAAATATTCAAGGATTCAAAGTGAGTACAGTGTCACCTTATTTATTAAGCAAGTGAGTAAAACACTCATGTTTCTAAATGAACAGCCTCTGCTCTTTTAGTCAATCAGCCCCAATGCGTACATGAATTGAAACTTTGGTCACGTAAAACTTTCATTTACCTTTGTTTGTTATTCTCTAATGGTTCAGTTGCTTTGCGCTTCATCAAATTTTATTTTTCTTTGTTACTTCCTTGCTTGAAAGAAGCACAGACCACAATCCAGATGTGTCTGGCTGTGAGTCAGTTTAATGATATCACTGGGCATGTTGGGGAATTGCCATTAAAATGTCATATGTCACGGAGGGGTGTGGGCCTGTCTCATAGAGGATTATTTTATTTCACAATCCACAAATGTAAGGGCTAAGCACTGATCTTCCATTGATACATCAATCAACATTGTTTATCAAATATCAATCACCTTCTATATAAGAACAAACATGCTCGCATGAACATATTTTGTGTGCATGTGCGTTTGATTGGATTACTGTATGTACAATCCATTATCCATATGTCATATTTTTACACTGCCTGTATTTGTGCTGCTAGTATAATAAAGTGAGCGTTATCAGAGTGGGGGGTGCACAACGTAACAAATGGGATGTGGCAGTGCAATGTGGCAGTTAGGGATGAGCAAAATTGGGATTTGTCTGAAATTTTGGCAAAAATTGTCAGTTCGGTAAAATTTAGCAAAATCTATTGAAGTCAATAGGATTTTGGTTTTTTTTGTTTTTTAATAGGCATGTAATAAGCTTTAAATGGCTACTAAAGGGTATGGAAGCTTCTTTCAGTTATGCTGGACCTGTGTGTATCCCCATTACTCTTATTATATTTTTCTGCTTCAATTTTTATTCCATTTTCAGAATTACGGTAAAACATTGTAACGTACTAAAAAAAGAGTGCAAAATGGCTCTGTCAACATAAACAGTAAACAGCAAGTTATCAATGTTATATACTTTAAGGGTAAGGAGTTTAAGACAGGAATCCATGGAAGATCACCATTGGGTATCAGGTCTTATTATAATTCTAATTAAAAAATTATAACATGAAAATACATAAAAAAGGAAAAATACAAATACAAAGAATACTAATTAAATAAGCTAAACTAATACGACACCACATTGCACCCAAAAAAATAACTCAGATTAGGAATTCAGATTCAGAATACTTCACTAAACCCAAAGGAAAATTAAGGAAAATTAAGGAAATGTTTTCCCTAAAGAAAAGTAGAGCCTTCTTAAAACAGAAGGTATTTTCAGGTCTCACTTCTATCACACATCCAAAAGCTAGGGGGCTTCTTCCTCATCTTAACCACTTCCTTACTGGGCACTTAAACCCCCCTCCTGCCCGGACCAATTTTCAAATTTCAGCGCTGTCGCTCTTTGAATGACAATTGCGCGGTCGTGCGACGTTGTACCCAAACAAAATAGAGCTTTCTTTTGGTGGTATTTGATCACCTCTGCGTTTTTTCTTTTTTTTGCTATAAACGAATAAAGAGCGACGATTTTGAAAAAAGAACAATATGTTTTACTTTTTACTATAATAAATGTCCAAAAATAAAAAATAAAAAAACAAATTTATTCATCAGTTTTGGCCGATATATATTCTTCTACATATTTTTGGTTAAAAAAATCGCAATCAGCGTATATTGATTGGGTTTCGCAAAAGTTATAGCGTCTACAAACTATGGACATTGGTTTATGGCGTTTTTATTTATTTTAATTTTTTTACTGGTAATGGCGGCGATCTGCGATTTTTATCGGTACTGCGATATTGCGGCAGACATGTCGGACGTTTTTGACACTTCTTTGGGACCAATGACATGTTCTAACTGTGGGGGGCGGGGTTGGCAGGGGCATGACAGATCTAACTGATCCCAGTGACAGGGATCAGTAGATCTGGCATGCCCCCCCCCCCCACAGAACGGGGAACCGCCGTGTTTACATCGGCAGTTCCCCGTCCTGGCTCTCTGTGAGGAGATCGCGGGTCTCCGGCGGATTTCGGGTCCGCCAGCGGGAGCACGCCCAGCGCGATCCGAAGGGGAGGACGTCTATTGACTCCCTCCCAGCATTTTAGAGCCGCGCAGTAGCCGTCATTCGGCTATGGCGTGGACGTGAGGTGGTTAAAATACTGGAGCCATGAAAATAATTTCTGTATGTCCCTGTGGCCAATCTGGACAGTCCAGAACCACTTCTTTTTTAGCACAGGTACAGCCTAATATTATAATAAAACCAGCAGTTTGGGCATGAGAGGTATAATCATTTGCATGGCTCTGCTCCCTATCCTAAATTGAGGAATAAACTCATTTTTTTATTTTTAGATCTGTGCTGGAAGAGAGACCTGCAAATACCTTGTTTTATGAAGGTTCAACTGTGTTAGCTAATTACATTGTGAGGAAGGGGGAGGGGGCTTTTTGGTTCCTCTTAGCCCACCTCTCCATAAGGCCTCTAGTAATTCAAGAACACAAAAACAAGAGAAGGGCGCACCGACCTAGTACAATACCGTTTAAACAGTTTATTCAAGGATAATCGGATAAAAATATATACTCACAAACAGAGCGATTAAAAAGGCACAACAACATTAAAAGGCGAACACAGCACCTCCAGGACTGTTTCGGAACTCCACCTCAGCAGGGAGGTGGACGGTGTCCATATGGCCAGGCCGACGCGTTTCCAGGGCGAACCCTCTTTCTCAGAGCCTCTTTAGTGCCTTTGGATGCCCATGGTCCTGAGGAGGGCTGCAAGACCTATGAGTGTGGAAATCTACTCACATTTACTAAGAATTACCTAGCCTGTTTTGCATCATCCATTGGACCAATAGACCTGAGCACAGGAGGATTGTTTGTTGTATCTAGTAATTCAATTAATTTGAAAAAAAATTCAAACAGATTTCTAAACTGGAAAGTTTTAGCAAAGTTACCCTCATGGCAATTTTGTGTCAAAATAAATTTCCTCTCATCTCTAATGTCAAACATTTTCAATGTGGAGATGATTTAGCTCTCTAATTACAGTAATTGTCTGCATGTACATTTATACTTACAAAACAGTTATTTAAAAATAAGTAAAATAACGTAAAACCTTAAATTACATTAAATAAAAAGAATAAATTTACTTTCGAATATGACAACTGTAAATCACTAAGCTCTTCCTAACGCCAGCCTCCTGTGATCGTCAGTACTGCAGCACTCAGACGTGGAGAGGGAAGATCAATACTTTCTACTTTGAGCCAATCAAGTTCTGCTGCATGCACTTGCTGCTCATTTATTGTCCAATCACAAGCTGGGGACAGGGAGGTGAACAGACTTTATTGCTTAGGTGCAATAATGAAGTGTTAAAGAGCCACTCCACTTTTGTTGAGAAAAAAGTATTCCCCTCTGGGTAATCTCTGTACATTACAAGGATTTTAACAAACTTTGTTGCAGATTCCTACCTGTTGTTATTCTGAAAAAATCCCTGTGTTAGTCTGTATTCATATGGTAAGTGTGTCTAATGGGAGTGGTTTCATAATTATCAATCAGCTGCTGCAGTTGCAGGGCTCTATTGAGAAAAATTGCAGGGTCTGCATCCCTTTAGACGTGATTTCCTACTGGAATTATCTCACCAAAAATTACATTTTTGTTGCAGGGGATGCCTGTACCTTACTGCAGACTTCTGGGAAAATCAGTGAGCCAATCACACAAGCAGGAAATGTTTCTGGGGAGCGTTCTGTACACATTCTGTGTACAGAACACCTCCAGGTAGCCATATTGCATTGCATTTTCAGAAAGCTACAGAGCTGCAGATTGAAAAGGAAAGGTCATTTTTAATAACAGTCAAGTACAATATGACGTGTATCACAAAAGTATATGCTATATTACTTTTTTTTTACTTGCTATTTTTTCCCCCACGAAAGTGGAGTTACCCTTTAGGTCATTAACATTGCATGATGTCTGTGAGCCAATTCACATCGGAATTGCACAGGAACTCGGAACTCATTCATTGCGCGCTTCCTGTGCATTTCCCATGCAGCGAGATTTTGCATCCCATTTATTTGAATGGGCTGCAAATCGCACTAGATTGCACAAAAAGTGCTATGATCTGGTGCAGTGCATGTAGTACTGAAAAATGTGCTGCACCAAATCGCATGGTACTGCGGTACCATGCAATTTGGTGCCAGCAAACACACTGCATTTGCGATCTGCGTTCAGGGTGCCATTAACCATGTATTGGCACCCACAGCAGATCGCAAAGGCAGTGCGTTTTGAATATGGTGTGGGAAATGCGCACAGAATGCGCCTTTTCCACACCGCGTTCTGGTGTGAACTTGCCCTATAAGGCTATGTAAATCTAAATGCTGGAGACATTGGCAATAAAAAAAAAATTAAAAATGCTCCAGCATGTATGACGTCTGTGTGTTTAGCTGTTTGCCTGGCGCTCCTTCTTTACATACAATACATGAACTTAAAATGCAACAACAGAGTATAGTAAGCTAGCAATAATAGCGTGATACATCCCCTCTAACAGTAATTATGCTTGAGTTATTTTTCTGTGTGTTGCTAACATAATTTGATTTTATTTTTGTGTCCAGAGATTTTTTTTTACGTGGGCAAGTCATTACAGACTGACTAGCGTCACAGCTCTTGTCTTATACTATTAGTTCACGAAGCAGTTTAGGAATGAAAAAGTAGGTGTGAGGTCTCGGGCCTTGACAGTTCTATGTGTCACTGTTGCTCCCGTCAGTGAATCGCAGACAGCCACAAACAGCCTCCGCACCAGAAAAGTGCTTGTCAAGAAATGCATTGGCTTGACAGAGCCCAGGGCAAATTGTATGTTCTCCTCTAGAAAGCTGGCAGTGACTCAACTGCTGGAGCTGCTTCACAGCAGCTGGACTGAAAATAGTTTGGAATCGGTCATGGTCTTTTAGCAGCAGGATCACTGTTGTTTTTTTAAATACAACATACTATACCATACAAACACATTCTTATTCTGTATACTCATACAAGACAAGGGTGGACATACTGCCTACACATCCTGCACTACTGCATAGATGCCGCAAAGTTAAAGGGGGCCAAGTAGGTTAGATACTAGGAACTCAGACTATCAGGGAGATAGAACAAAGTTTGAGTCAGCAATGAAATGGTAACATTTAATCAAACATATTCTCCACATATCCCCAGAATTGCCATAGACAATCCAGTAGAATCCAAACCACTCCCATTCATTTTAATAGCGCTCTACTGGCTTCAGGATCCCAAAGCAGATTATTAAGCCTCCTTCTAAAGCAGTTTGCAGTAAGAAAGCCCTACTACTGTATTTTACAGCCCAACTCCGGGCAAAAAAAAATGTTTTCCCATGCAGTCGGGCTGTGCCCACACTGCACAGGTCAACTGCTTATTTTGCCCAGAGGTCAGGAGAAAGCTGTATACTCACCTGATTCTCCACTCCACCAACAAAAGGTGCTCCCCAATGATCCAGCGGTGGACTGTACCTTGTGTCCTCACATCCAGAGAAGGTCTATGGGTGTGATGATGTCAGAAATAGTCCACCATAACCCACTAGACCATGGGGGGGGGGGGGGCAGGAGCCACAAGGACCAGTCTTTTGCAGGGAGGATCGGAAGATTAGGTAAGTATATCTCCGTTCTCCAGTCCCCTAGACAAAAACCAAACAGTTAACCCATGTGGGCACAGCCCCACTGCATGGAGAAACCTTTTGTTACCTGTTGGGCTTTAAATGTTTGCCTTAGTCCCTCTAACTTCCTAGTCCCTAGTTTAAATTCCTAGTCCCAATTTTTGAATCCTGGAAAGCATGTTATAAAAAACATAAGCAAAGCCTATGATATGAGAGCTGTCAGAAGGACCACAGCGGGGCTACTTACTACTGGCTGCCTGCAGAAAACTAAAGGAGAGGGTGGAAACAAGACCATTTGTTGGAACCTTGGATTGGGCAGCGGTTCCCGCCAAGCTGAGCCAGGTCCACCCCGCTTCTTCTCCGGATGGGATAGTCTTAGTGCCAAACAGTCAGTACCACGACACATTTCCATAGTATCCAACCATCTTCCCAGAAGTTCATGGGTACCTAAATCCCTGTCAGGTGCCTTGCGCCCTGGGGGATCAGGGCCAGAGTCCTTTCTCTTCTGAGGAGGACTATGTGTACACTTTTTTGTGTACTTCGCATATATGTGCTTTTTTTTTTTTTTTTTGCACCTCTTCTGAGTGTACTCACTTCACTACGGAGCTTTAAAAAAGTTGTCCCCAGTAAGTCCCTCAAAGGGGGATCCACACATAAGGTGCTCCTCAGGCCTAGGCCCCAATACCGTCCTACATCAAGCCACAGACCTGCGAAGGTCAGGGGTGGCCAGGTTCTTCCACATTTTCCCATCTATCTGGCAGGCCTTCAGTTCAGCCCTGCAGAGGGCTCTCTCTCCCATTATAGAACACAGGCCACAGACCTACATGGTGTTGGTCAGGGGGGTCTTGTTCCCACACCTACACTGCCAGTCCCCACCCACATAAAAGGGGCACAGGCTCCACCCACTATATCACCAGAGGAGAGGCAACAAAAAAAGGGCACTACCCCTGCCAACACCCTCACCCTGGACAAGGAGAGAGCAGCGGCAAACAGTATTTATTACAGGAAACTCCTGCACAGAAGTAAAGTTTCACACTAGATTACTGCAAGGATCTTGAAAAAAAGAAAAAGCACTCTAAAATTCAGGTAAGACTACACATTTTTTTACTTACCCTGGAGTTCAGCTTTAAGTTTCAGAAAATCTAAAATGAAAATTGAAGTCAGGCTTCCTTACACAGCTAATGAGCCTGCAGAATGCATCACAATCAACGCAACGCCGTCTTTAAGAAACGGAGTATGGATTATTAACCTCCCGCATCACAGGGGGAACATTTATCAAGGGCTATACGCTGTTATCAAGTCCTGACAGCTTCACTGCGGCTGAACAAATATTTGATAAAATACAAACAGTGAGCCAGGCTTAACTCCCGCGTGTGTCATAAGTTCTCAATGACTTCTTTAAAAAGAACTTTTATCCACTTATTCCTAATAAAAGAGCAATGGAAGAATAAAATCACAGAAGCTCAAAAACATTGTCCTTCAGTCTATAGGGTATGGTGTACCATAAAGTCATATACCAGTCATTGCCACATTGGTAACTGTAAATGGCATAAGCAGGGCCGAGACAAGGGGTGGGCAGGAGGGGCACCTACCCTGGGTACAGCAGAGCAAGGGGCCAATTCTATGGCAAGTATTAACAGTGGGGGGCACAGTTCTGGCTCCTTGCCCTGGGTGCTGGACAACCCTTTCCTGGTACTGGGCATAAGTACCACCTTAAAGTGAACCTGTTATTCCGAAATGCGAAATAAAGCTTACAAAGAGCTCAGGAATATCTGCTCCCCCTCATGTGACAGCACTGGGAGCATGAGTTTTCAACTACCAAGTACCAATGCTAAATGAGTTACATGTTTCCACGTAAAATGAAGCATGAAGGTGTTTTTCTTTGCTCCTAGAAGCTGAATGGGGCAACTGTGGAGTAAATGAGGGGTGAGTATGTGCTGATGGTAGGGTATTTCCATTGGTCCAACATTGCTTGGGGGTTCCCAGTGAATGAACGGGCACAGCAAGCTTAAAAACTCTGTCCTAGTAATAAGTACAGCCTGGTGAAGTGCCCAGGGCTCACCAACACCCTATACAATCACAGTCAGGAAAGTCCAGCTCACTCCAGCCCCATTATGCTGCATTGGACACCACACAATTTGCCTTGAGTTACTTTCATTTGTACTTTGCAGTGATGCGCACTGAAAAAAGTAGGACAGCTAATTATTCATTTTATTTTTCAGCACAGCATGTTGCTATGCACTACACCATATCAAAATGCACTAAACCCCAAACAATTATATCTTTTCTAAAAGCAAAGACCCTGGAGAATAAAATGTTGGTAGCTGCAATTTTTTTATGTTGCACAGTATTTCGGCAACTATTTATGATAACATTTTTTCAGGGAAAAAATACAATAAAATGAATTTTAGTGAAAAGAAACATAACAGTACGAGAATATTCCTAAACAGCGCACTGGAACCCCACCTCTACCGTAAACAAAGTGTAATAATCAATGTTTCTTCCCTTAGCAGCTGGAATCAATCTGTTCCCCTTACAGAGGTATCAATAATAAAAGTGACCAGCGCTCTGAAAACTCCAAGAGTTCAATGTTTCTGTATAACTGAAGATCAGGCGTTATATGTCCATCAACTTCTTCCTGTTATTTCTCTTTTTATCCTTCCTCTGACTCCATTCTTCCTTTACAGTGATCAGATCAGTGATCCTTAAACAACTTTCCACAAAAATCATCCACTTCCAACAGTCCCCCTTCTTCACTCCAGCATCTCTCCAGGGTTCCAATGCAAAATATCATGCAAAGACCATAGTGCAGTAAATCCTTCTGAAATCATATATTTATTGAAATCTATGCACATAATAGCAAGCATACCAATTTTTTGCTAAAATATAAAAGATGTGGTTACGCTGGGTAAATACCAAACATGTCAAGCATTAAAACTGCATGTTTCTGTGAAATCAAGAAAAATTATGGTACCCAAAATTCTCCATAGGCATTTCTTCAAAAGCCTTTATAAGTTATTTGTTTAGCGTGAACGTAAATTATGGCCCTAGAATTTTTGTTCTCACTTTGATCTTCACGGCTGTACTTCACATGTGTGGTGCAATATATGTTAACATACACGTGCTTGCCCTATGCTGCAAGTTTGAACGGGGTTGTGTATGGGGGTGACGGGGGTGTTTACATTTTTTTCAACTATTTTTATTTATTTCATATACTTTTTTTACACTTTTTTAATTTTCTTTTTTTTTTACTTAACGTTATTGCTATCATAAGGCAGTTAACAAGCCCCCTATGTGTTAGCATTGGGAAGGGGACAGGTGATCTTCATGGAGACCCCTAGTGTCTCCCCTGCCCTGAACCACAGCTAATCAAGCACAGATGTTGCTTGATTAGCTGCATCCTTGGCTACAGTAGCTGAGGAATGACAGCTGCAAACCTGAAAGTGGCTTAACACATGTCACTTCTGGGTTCATTAGTCCCAGGGGGAATCAGGGAACAGACATTCCCTGATCATCTCTTGCTCTACCTGTGGGAGCTATTTACCACAATCCCGAGCTCCCTGGAGGAACAGGAGAGCCTGGGAACCTCCACCCCTACCTGGCTCATCCATGTCTTTATGGACCTTATTTGTGCACTGGTGTGCAGTCATATTGGAACAGGAAGAGGCCATCCCCAAACTGTTCCCACAAAGTTGGGAGCATGAAATTGTCCAAAATCTCTTGGTATGCTAACGCCTTAAGATTTCCCTTCACTGGAACTAAGGGGCCAATCCCAACCCCTGAAAAACAACCCCACACCATAATCCCCCCTCCACCTAATGATTTGGACCAGTGCACAAAGCAAGGTCCATAAAGACATGGATGAGCAAGTTTGGGGCGGAGGAACTTGACTGACCTGCACAGAGTCCTGACCTCAACCTGATAGAGCACCTTTGGGATGAATTCGAGCGGAGACTGTGAGCCAGGCCTTCTCATCCAAAATCAGTGCTTGAGCTCACAAATGCACTTCAGGAAGAATGGTCAAACATTCCCAGACACACATATGGACAGCCTTCCCAGAAGAGTTGAAGCTGTTATAGCTGCAAAGGGTGGGCCAACTTAATATTGAACCCTACGGACTAAGACTGGGATGCCATTAAAGTTTATGTGTGTGTGAAGGCAGGTGTCACAATACTTTTGACAATATAGTGTATGTGAGGTATAGCCGTGAAAGTCAGACTTAAATAAATCTGAGAGGCCTTTGTAAAAATCAATAGCACACTCACGGTAGCATCAGCTTTGATCTTGCCTTAAAACCTTGTATACCGCATTGTGTATAAACTACGGGACCAGACATCCCCGGACTGAGGACACTCTTCCCGGATCAAATCTGTCCCCGGTTTTGCCCTAGGTGCGGACTGGACCGTGTCCTCAGTCCGGGCACTGGGCCGCTCTGATGCCCAGGTAAAAGGTTGCAGCAAGACACCGCATATGGCCGCCGATTGTCGCTGTACAGTGCTACACTTGCAGTGGAGCCGGAGCGGTACACTGTTCCTCCCCTGTCTCCACCCAGCCCTACAGGAGATTCCTAGGCCCTGACCAGGCATGATGTCAGTAAGGGGCCAGCAGGCGTGATGGAAGAGAAGGAGTGCTGCCGCTTCGATCTGCGGAGAGCGTCCACTACTGGGACAAAGCGAGTGAGGCTGATAAAAATGCTGCACTGTTTGTCTTAAATATTTGCTGTTACTGAAGGGTTTTTTTTAGGCCCTTCTCACAGGAGT
>BLSH010074675.1:179333-190321 GCA_018402905.1 Glandirana rugosa | reverse complement strand
AGCGTCCACTACTGGGACAAAGCGAGTGAGGCTGATAAAAATGCTGCACTGTTTGTCTTAAATATTTGCTGTTACTGAAGGGTTTTTTTTGGGGGGGGGGGGTTGGAAGGTTAATTAATCTATAATGCTATTTGTAATATGATGCATGGAGGGGGTTAATGTATTCCCATTGGTCACTGATGCATTAGTGACCAGTGGCAATTCATTAACCCCTTTGTGCTGCATTAGTGGCAGTGGTGTCAGTGTTTATTAACCCTATCTTGCTGCAGCATAACACTGACACCACTGCCACTCAGGGCTTGTGCAAGGATTTTTGACACCCTAGACGAAACCTTATTTTGTCGCCCCCCTTTGGGTGGGTAGGAATCATGTGGTGTATAGGCACTGCGCAGAGAGGTAGAGCTGGCTGGCTGTATCGGTACATCAGAGACTGATAGTGATGATGTGATGGTGACCCCGCGCATGGTGGGAGACACAGACAGGCAGGCCAATGGCACTGATGATCAGAGGCGCGCAGTGGCGCAGGGCAGGGGATGTTTCCTTTTCTTCCTCCATTCAGTCGGGACACAGACACAGTCCTCTGCTGCAGCTGCGGCTATGACACTTTACAGAGGGACTTGGGAGCGGCTGCCTGTTGTATTGAGACTGAGTTAGTTGCTGCAGAAAGAGGGAGTAGGATAACCAGCAGCCGGGTGCCCTCGTTGGCAGTGCGCCCTAGGTGGCAACCTAGTCCGCCTAGTGGTAGCACCAGCCCTGCTACCACTAATGCAGCACAAAGGGGTTAATTAACTGCCACTGGTCACTGATGCACCAGTGACCAATGTCAGTATATTAACCCCCTTCATGCTGCATATGAAAAATAGCATTATAGATTAATTAACCCCCCCAACGTATCAGTGTCCATCAATGCCTCCTAACGTTGCAGTCTCATCAGTGCCCATCAGTGCAGCATATCAGTGCTGCCTATCAATGCCAACTTATCAGTGCAGCCTCATTAGTGCCTATTCACCAGTGACCATTAAGGCAGCTTATCTTTGCCACCTCATCAATGCCCATCAGCGCAGCCACATCAGTGTCCACCATTGTCACCTATCAGTGCCCATCATTGCCACCTATCAGTGTCCATCACTGCTGCCTATTAGTGCCCATCATTGCCGCCTATCAGTGCCCATCATTGCCACATATCAGTGCTGCCTATCAGTGCCCACCATTGCTGCTCATCAGTGCCACCTACCAGTGCCCACAATTGCCACCTATCAGTGCCCATCATTGCCGCCTATCAGTGCCCATCATTGCCACATATCAGAGCTGCCTATCAGTGCCCATCATTGCCACTTATCAGTGCCACCTATCAGTGCCCAGCATTGCCGCATATCAGAGCTGCCTGTTAGTGCCTATTATTGCCACCTATCAGTGCCCATCATTGACGCATATTAGTGCCGGCTATCCATGCCCATCATTGCCACATATCAGTGCCACATATAAGTGCCCATCATTGCCACCTATCAGTGCCCATCATTGCCACCTATCAGTGCCCATCATTGCCACATATCAGTGCCCATCATTGCCGCATATCAGTGCCCATCATTGCCACTTATCAGTGCCACCTACCAGTGCCCATAATTGCCGCCTATCAGTTCCCATCATTGAGGCATATCAGTGCTGCCTGTTAGTGCCCATTATTGCCACCTATAAGTACCCATCATTGCTGCATATTAGTGCCGGCTATCAGTGCCCATCATTGCCATATATCAGTGCCACCAATCAGTGCCCATCATTGCTGCCTATCAGTGCCCATCATTGCCACCTATCACTGCCCATCATTGCCACATATCAATGCCACCTATCAGTGCCCATCATTGCTACATATGCCCATCATTGACGCATATCAGTGCCCATCAGTACAGCCTCATCCACACACATGAGCAAACTTTTTTTATTCAAAATTTTTGGTCTTTTTTCGTTTGTTTAGCAAAACATAAAAACTCAGTGGTGATTAAATACCACCAAAAGAAAGCTCTGTCTGTGTAAAAAATGATAAAAATGTCAGTGTTGTTACCATGCAATCTATTACTGTTCTGAATTGTTCATTTATATTGTTTTTGTTGAACCAAAATTCTTTGGTAAGAATAAAATACAAAATATGCATTAAAAAGTTTTTTTCTCTACCTTATCTTCTTAACATTTGGTAGTCATATCCCAAAAAATTCTAAGTAGTATCTTTTTTTTATATCTCATGGACCAAATGTGAGAAATAGCGTACATATCATACAATCATTCCATAAACACACACCACATACACTGCATATATCATTTGAGGAAAATATGCTTATAAAATAGTTTACCATTTGCCAATAATAATAAAAAAAATGTCCCCGGATTTAATTTTAAAAATCTAGGCACCTTAGTATAAACATAAGTTGGTAGACAAGGGGTTAATAAGGTTCTCTTTTACATCTGCTTTAACTATGCAACTTCTCCATCTATAGGATAAGCAGTGATGAGCATTCAAGCCATTATCTAGGTGTTATCACTATTCCTTTTTACTGTAAAAACAGGAAGTTCTTATCATCTCTTTAAAGTGCAACCATTATATTTCATGTACTGCTACATTAAAATTCCCATAGAAAATTACAATGAAACGTCTTGTTTGTGATAAAATTGTTATTCTTCTTTCTGCTTAGATCCAGTCCTTACATTATGCAGAAAGGATTTTGAGGAATATTTATCTAGGAAATGTTAGATAAACAAGCACTTATCAGTACTCTTTACATCCATTACAGGCCGTGGTGTGAAGGTGACATCCAGATCATTATGGATCATATAGATGCATTATTAGGAGAGGGTAACACCATCTATTCCCTTAATAGTGTGACTCCCACCGCTCCACTACATTCAATACGCCATTAGCAGTCTCTATAATATATTCACATTTCCTGTATAATTTGCAAACCTTCTTGGGAGTGTATGAAACTCTTATTTCAAGGATAGCTGTACTTGCAAATGGATCTTAAAGTGCATTTCCACTTTTGCAGTCAAATTTAAGAAACCCCCATTAAATATTTGTTTTGTTTTCCCATTCACAAATTAAAGTGTTATTAAACCCAGACTATGAAAAACTCTCATTACATGCTATAGAACAGAGTGTTCATACTCACAAAGCTGCTAAAGCATTTTTTTTTTTTTGTGCAGAGATCACATGGATGATCCTGCCTTCAGCTGTCCCTCCCAGCTTCCCCACTGCAGGCTGAGATTGTGTAGACAAGCTGGTGTCCTCTGCCGAGCATGCTCAATATCAGTTATCTTCTAAGTTCTTAATTTCCTCCTTTTTCTTATCTGTGCAGCCCACATGACTATAGAGTCACATGTGGGTGTATACACAGTGGTTAATGACGCTCCCCTCCCTCCTCCTCCATGTCCTCCTATTGCTAAACACTGTGGGGGTGGTATATACAGGTGCACCTCATAAACTTAGAATATCATCAAAAAGTTAATTTATTTCAGTAATTCTATTTAAAAAGTGAAACTCATACATTTTATATACATGCATAATATATTTCAAGCATTTCTTTCTTTTAATTTTGATGATTATGGCTTACAGCTAGTGAAAACCCAAAATTCAGTATCTCAGAAAATTTGAATATTACATAAGACCAAGAAAAAAAAGGATTTTTAATACAGAAATGTTGACTTACTGAAAAGCATGTCCATGTACAGTATAGAATACACTCAATACTTGGTCGGGGCTCCTTTTGCATGAATTACTGCATCAATGTAGCGTGGCATGGACGCGATCAGCCTGTGGCACTGCTGAGGTGTTATGGAAGCCCAGGTTTCTTTGATAGTGGCCTTCAGCTCATCTGCATTGTTGGGTCTGGTGTCTCTCATCTTCTTCTTGACAATACCCCACAGATTCTCTATGGGGTTTAGGTCAGGCGAGTTTTCTGGCCAATCAAGCAGTGATACCATGATAATTAAACCAGGTATTGGTAGTTTTGGCAGTGTGGGCAGGTGCCAAATCCTGCTAGAAAATGAAATCAGCAACTCCATAAAGCTGCTCAGCAGAGGGAAGCATGAAGTGCTCTAGAATTTCCTAGTAGAGGGCTGGCCTGACTTGGGACTTGATAGAACCCAGTGGACCAACATCAGCAGATGACATGGCTCCTCAAATCATCACGGACTGTGGAAACTTCACATTGGCCCTTATGCAACTTAGATTCTGTGCCTCTCCACTAGAGTTGAGCGAACCCGAACTGTAAACTTTGGGGTGTCTGTGACCCAGACCCGAACCCGGACATTTGAAAAAAAAGTTTGGCTTCGAGTTCTGGGTTCGGGTATTTGATCACGCATGTTGAATAGCTGCAGGGCACCCAATCAACAAGCGTTTCACTGGTTTACCCTTAGAAGCCATCACAGCCATGCCTACTAATGGCATGGCTGTGATTGGCCAGTGCATCATGTGATCCAGCCTCTTTATAAGCTGGAGTCACTTAGTGCTGCATGTCACATGCTCTCAGGGTAGTGTAGGGAGAGGATGCTGCCGGTGCTGTGAGGGACAGATTGCAGATAGATATGTAGGTAGAGATTACTACTACTACTGCTTTTAGGGACAGATTGCAGATCTCATCCTGCATTACAGAACGATCTGACTGGACTAGGTAGAGTCTACTGCTTAGAGGGACAGATTATTGTTCTAAAATCATCTTCTAGTTCTATAGGGTCAGGTTCTTGCTGTTGCTGTAAGGGGCAGATTATTGTTCTAAAATCATTTTGCAGCCCTCTAGCACTTTCCAGGACTTTTTTACAGTCATTTTTGTGCCGAAAAGTTTGGGTCCCCATTGAATTCAATGGGGTTCGGGGTAAAGTTCGGGTCAAGTTCGGTACCGAACCCGGACTTTTTCCCGAAGTTCGGCCGAACCCACCGAACCCGAACATCCAGGGGTTCGATCAACTCTACTCTCCACTCTTCCTCCAGACTCTGGGGCCTTGATTTCCAAATGAAATGCAAAATTTTCCACAGTCCGTGATGATTTGTGGAGCCATGTCATCTGCTGGAGTTGGTCCACTGTCCAAAGTCAGCGCAGCCCTCTACCAGGAAATTCTAGAGCACTTCATGCTTCCCTCTGCTGACCAGCTTTATGGAGTTGCTGATTTCATTTTCCAGCAGGAGTCGGCACCGCCCACACTGTCAAAACTACCAATACCTGGTTTAATGAGCATGCTATCACTGTGCTTGATTGGCCAGTGTGTCAGCCTGTGTGTGTGTAACGCATCTATATAATAAATGAGTTTCACCCTTTGAATTGAATTACTGAAATAAATTAACTTTTTGATGATATTCTAATTTTCTGAGATAAACCTGTAGTATGATTGATTACATTCATTAGGAAATTCATAAAATTAGTTTTAATAAAATCAGTATTGTATTAAATATATCGAATGTAATTGCCAATACCTGTAAAGAAAAAACAGTCGTGGATGCAGATGCCCTCTGAAGAAAATGAAATTATATTAATGCACAAAAATGACACATTTGATGTTCAATAACGATTTACAGGGAGCTGTAGCACAGTTATTTGATATTTATAAATTAATTTGAATTGCTCTTCTGAAACTGTTTTTTTTGTCATGTGACTGGCACAGCACCAATCAGGGTTGGCCAGACACAGACTCACACTGTAAAGAGCATACATCAGCAGAGTAATAGAATCCCCCCTCCCAAAGATTTTTCCCTGCAGATGCCAAAGAATAGTGAAATATTGTAGAACCACATAGCAGTTCTGCAGGAAAGAGGTACTTTTAAAGAGGATTAAAAAAAAAAAAAAATACAATGCCATGATATATATCATTTATGTGAATGAATTATGGCAATTAACACTTTTCTGTTTAGTATTACTTTAAACCTAAAAATAATATTAACATTATAAAGTAATAAAAACATATTCCATAAACCATATGAAGAACAACAGTCTGGTACTGTGAGCAGTATCCATTGAACCCTATCCCGAATGGGCTGTCTGAAATAGAACAAAGCCCAGGGATAAAGCTCAGTACCCAAAATGATGCCTTTGTATAGAAATCAAAGAATAACAGAGAGAGAAAAGAAAGTGAAAAAATGAAGGGAAGAAAAGAAAGACCTGGACTCATCACTCCTGGGGGGACAGAGAGCGCTGGAATTTCGACCAACAAGAAATAGTAGAATCTCACGGGGGATCCTCTCACAAATGCTAAGGTTCCCATATCGCATTGTGATGTTCCACAGAAGTCGCTGTCTGCCGGTTGGTCTGACACTCACCCCATCTAGGTGACAGTTGGCAGGCTGCAGCTCTGGTGTCCTCTCCATCTCCTCTCTCCTCCTCTCCTCCTGTGGCTCTGGTGTCCTCCAGCACGGCGGACGGTGGCGGGTGTGTCAGGCTGGGGCTCCAGTGTACTCTCCGTCTCCTCGTCCTAGGTGCTAGGCGTCCAATAGGATTGCCTGACATTTTGGCCAATCGGGAAACAAGTCTCACGACCCACTTCCTGATTGGCAGGGGGGAGATTTAGTGTGAAAATAGCGAATATTCATTCGCTATCAGCACAAAACTGGATGGGATCGGGGCACAGTGCTCTGTGCCCCGAGCCCACCTTTTTTGTAGCCTATTAGAGCCCCTGGCTCTAATCACATGCTTCAAAAAAAACACACACCCCCAATGGAATCCATAGTCCGGCGCCCTGTATGTAGATCAGGGGGCCGGACACATGGATGGTGGGGTGGCGCCCGTCCGTCCCTAATGGATGGGCCGCCACTGCTCCACAGTATCGGCAAGATATGCTGTGAGGGGTCTTCATGGTCTCCACATCCTTAAGTCTAGCGTACAACCCAGTGGAGGTCGGTGGTGTTTGCCACTTCCACTGAAGAGCTACCAGCCATCTATCAAATGTCAGGATATGAGATGTCACTTTCTTAGCCATCCTGTGGGAAAGTAGCCATAAAAGGAATGTTTTGGAACAAAAAGGAAAGTTTACATCAAATAGGCAGAGGAGATGCACCATCCATCAATATGGTTGTGGGCAGTGCCAATATTAAGCAAAGTGCCATGATCCCTACGACAGTGCCAGCAGCGATCAGTGGCCGAGCACCCCCAAGCATCTGCTCATGAGTGCGTGAACCTGCTTACTGGAGGCTGAAGCAAAGGGATGACCTCATCAGTGCCACACTACTCCTTCATTGTCCAATTACAGGCTGATCACCATGCTCTATTACTTTGATGCAGAGTATTTTGCAGAAAAATCCAGTACTGCAAATCCATACTGCTCTGCATTTAGCCATGATTCAGATTCAACATAACCAATATGGATATATTTTTTGTTGTTGTTGATAAAAGCAGCAGAAAGCGCAGAATCATTAGGACAAGCTAGAAAGTCGGAACGACATCAGTTGACAGCACCATTGCTATGCCTGCTATTTATAAACCAATCACAGCAGATAAAAATGTAACTGTGTTGTTTGCGATGAAGGTAACAACAGCTTTCTAAGTGACAGTTTAACATCCGGCAATATCTGTGAAGAGCTGTTTTGCTACAGCATATTAGAAGCAATTAAGCAATTTGCCTTGTTCAAAGTGAAAAGCTCTGTTCTGTTTCAGCCTAGTGAAGGAGCGATGGAAGACTTCTGAAGTCGTCATGTGTGCGCTAGAGAAGCGCCGTGTGAAGTGCAGACCAACAAATGATGATTCTTGGCACGACTGAGGATGACTAATCGCCACTAATTACCTCTCATTCACACCCAGCATATTGAAAGAGGGAAATTGAGGATTATCACTTCTGGCTTGTACCTGGGAAGACAATGTTGCTTGTGAAAATGAGGAATCTATTTGCACTGCAACAGTTTATTGTGTTTTCCACACTAAAACTGATGTCATTTAGTGCTGTTTGATGCATTTTTTGCATATTAAATTCTCATGGTGTGGAGTTTGTCTTTTGCATATACACTTAGGGGGGGTTAACAAAGAGAGATGCAGGCATAAACCCATTATGTTTTTCCCTTGATTTTCACCTAGTGATTCTAGACTCATCCCCACTCCTCTTCACCATAGCACAGATAGGTATGGTTCTGTAATCCTCATAGATGGTTGAGAACATTGTAATAATATCAACAGTCATGATGGGTTCACACTGGTGAGCAGGGCCATCTTTAAGGCAGGGAAAAAGGGGCAGCTGCCCTGGGCCCTGTCATTTTTGTGGGGCACAAAGCAGCTGACTCATACTTGCCAACTATCCGGGTTTAAATTCCCTTGTTTATTGTAGTTTTAATTCTGTGCTGGTCCCGATATCTCAGTGTGAAGTGCTGCTACTAATGCTGCCCAGCTCTGCCCTATTGTTGCGTACAGATGACTCACCTGTGGACCCTGTGTTTACATGTAAAAACCAGCATTGATATGTAAATAGCGGTGGCATTAATGTGTAAATAGTGGCGGACCAACGCCATTGATACGTAAACAGCAGCAGCATCCAAATGTATATCTTGCCCCCCTGAGGTCATATCTACCATCACCTATACTGAATGCTGCCCACTGGTGAGCATGCTTGAAAGTCCTGCCTACAACTGTGGTCATTAAGCCTTACATAAGCCTGTTCTGCAAAGGTAAGCAAATTGGTGGGGAGGGGGGGGAGTGGGGGTGTGCAGAGGTAGGCAGAGATGGAATTACAGTTTGGGGTGCACAGGGAATGTATAGAGGTAAGGAAGGTGGGTGCAAAGATGAGCAGAGGAGGCAGGTAGGGTTAAAGGGTGGAAGGGTTGGGGTGGAGAGGATGGGGGAGGTTTGGGGTGCAGGGCTTTTAGGAGGCAAGGGTGTACTGACAGGGTGGATTAAGATGTAGGTCAGTTATTAATTTCAATGGGCTGCTATATGCACTAGAAATGCGGAAGAAAGTCCCTAACCCTTTTTAAAAATCATATGGTGCCATGGCACTGTTGTGTATCTGCTAAAGGGCAGCACGTTTCTGTGGTGTTAGGCAGTGAGGAGATGATGTGCTGTAACCTCTAGCAACCAATCAGTGAGCAGTAATGATATGCAGTAACCTCTAGCAACCAATCAATGAGCATTATTGATGTACAGTAACCTCTAGCAACCAAACAACAAGCAGAAATCATGTGCTGTAACCTCTAGCAACTAATCAGTGAGCCATAATGTGTGTTATAACCTCTAGCAACCAGTCAGTAAGCGGTAATGATATGCTGTAACTTCTGGCAACCAATCGCAATTGATGCCTGATCTGATTCAGTAAACTGATTTTGAGTCTAGCTGCTATTTATTGTATGTCTCAATGCAGGTGAAGACCGAAATTGCATGGGGGACCCAAGAAAATGTTTGCCCAGGGTCCAATCAATATTAAAGACGGCCCTGCTGGTGAGCTGTGCAAATGACATGCAATGTCTGTGCAATGCAATTTCACTCATAGAGTTTGTATGGCTGAATTTGCATTGCATTTAGACCAAAATGGTGCAGGACCCTTTTTTTGGTCCGCACGGGAATCGAATCGCATGGGTGTTCACAAAGCTTGCTGAAAGCTCTGCAAATGATTTGTCAAAGCTTGCTGTTCACACTGCTCTTTTACAAGCTGAAGCCCATGTGAAACAGGCCTAAGTTGTGTTGCACTAAAAAAAAAAAAAGTAAAACTTGCTCTACTCTTTTCCACTGCAAACTAGCGTGTTGGCAGGTGTAGTTTCTGCTCCACCCAGTAGCTGGCCCATTGCAACCTCAGGGATGGAGTGGAGTCTTAGAGGGAATGATGATCCCCTGCAGCCTGTAACTACAAGTGTTACTGACTGAACTGTTACTCTAAGCGATTATCATCCTTGTTGTCCTTTGAACCTGCAACTTACTAAATTCAACTTTTCAACCTTGCTTGGACTTTTTGCTGTTTCCTTAATTTGGGTACCACACTCCTGGCCCCACCCACAAGCGCATATCAGTGCAACACAGTTTGAACTGCTTCCA
The DNA here is from genome assembly GCA_018402905.1 of Glandirana rugosa. NCBI lineage: Eukaryota > Metazoa > Chordata > Amphibia > Anura > Ranidae > Glandirana > Glandirana rugosa. The sequence goes on along the minus strand of BLSH010074675.1, from coordinate 180,341 downwards.
TCCACGTACCTTATATTTTACAAGTTCTTGCATTGCCATGCGTTAAAGAAAAAGTGTGCCAATGCATCTGGATGCGTGAATGGACTCTTAATCCACTGGCTTGCTATCAGATGAGCCTGCTTATGTATTAGCTCAAGTTCAAACAGATGCCATGATGGGGCACTTGGCCTGCATTTTGAACAGCTGCAAACCTTCCCTCGACTGCTAGCTAAAAGAGTGTGAACTTTACTGTTACTTCTGAAAATTCATCATAACGCAGCTCACAATGTATAACTGCCATTTTAAAAATGTAGCATTTATTTGTGCATGAAAAGAGCTATGGAGCAAAGATTCAGCCTAAACAATTTGGCGTCAGTACCCTTCAGCAGAAGATTTTGCATCCATTGCTTTTGTAAATGTAGCCTTAGGGGCAAAATGCTAGAGTATGTAGAGTTTTAGAATTGTGCTTTGAGAAACATTTTCAATGGGATTCTACTGTCACAGGAGACAGTAGAAAGTCCCTGACCAGATCTGTGCCAGAAATTTCAGGAGCGTTCTCTTTCAATCCATCACCCATATGAAATCAGTCTTATTCACTTCCAGTATGATGACTCTGTGGTCACAGCTGCTGCATCACTGTGCTCCTGGTTTAAATCCCCTAGGGGATACTGTCTGCATGTGGTTTGTATGATCGCCTATAGTTTGCACAAGCTTCCTCTTTGAATATAAACAATATGCTATAACTGGCCCTAGAGTATCAATGTATGTAAACTTGTGGTAGGAACAGAAGGGAATGATATACCGATATCCAATGTTTACGTTGTCAAATCTTTATCTACTTTCAAAATCGTAACCCTTTGTGAAAAACTTTCTATTTTTCATGTAAACTATATGTTGATATACCTAGTCTGGTTTTGCTCCCTGTTTACTCCTTCTTTCTCCCTGTCTCCCTGCAACAAGGTTTAGTCCCGGTCAACCCTCGATACCTATAGCCATATAGTAAGGGAAGACAAGGATGGTGTTCAAATG
>BLSH010074675.1:166547-179323 GCA_018402905.1 Glandirana rugosa | reverse complement strand
TTGAGGGGACAGCAAACACTGTTATACAAGCTGTACACTCACTAGTTTACATTGTAGCAAAGTGTCATTTCATCAGTGTTGTCACATGAAAAGATATAATAAAATATTTACAAAAATGTGAGGGGTGTACTCACTTTTGTGAGATACTGTATATATGTGTTAGAACTGCACACATGAAACCATTAGAATTCTCTTAGTTTCAGTTAAATTCCACAATTTATGCTGGCCATGTAGATGGTTGACAGCTCCGCCATAATAATAGATAAACAGTTGGTGGTAGGGTACCTTGACCAATTCGATCAGTCAAAAACTGCCTAAAAGTGATGAAATATAGACATGTGCAATTCCTTTCCGTCCGAATACAAATTCAGATGCATTTTTGGTTATTCTGAGATTCGGATGTATCCGAAACACCAAATGAAATAGTAACGAATAGTAACTCTGCCCCCACCCTCCCCAAAGCACCTTGTCCCCATGTTGATGGGGACAAGGGCCTCATTCCTGCAACTGTGACCGATAATTCTGGGGGCAGGGAGTTTATCGGAATCTGGAAGTCCTCTTTAACAAACCATCTGCCTACTGCAGGCTCCTCCGTTTGACAGTTCTTATATAGGTAAGGGACGGGGCCACCTGGCTACATCAACTGGTGGCATTGCCCCCCTTCTAACATCACGGACCAGAGCATTTTTTAAAAAGGATTTGTCAAAATCTGTCTCTGTGATTTGTCAAAAACTGTGTTTTTATTCGTTTTTGACACTTTTTTGGTGAATGGGTAGGATTCATTTTAACTGGGTTTCCCTAACACCAGAAAATTATTTCAAGGCTTTCTCTGGGGTAAAAAGGTTTAGAAAGGCCGGCATAAACTGTTGGTGGTAGGTCGCTCATATCCAGAAACATTTCACAAGGGTTAGACATTAGTAGAAGGACAAATTACTTCCAGGGATTGTTTTTTTTATAATATAGGTTGACCTTTCTACTTTACAGCATATTTCTCAAAGAGGTTAAGGACTATGTCACACTAGCGATGCTAACCCTGGTGGCTCCTTACCAGCCCCTGGATCACTAAGAACGCATTTCCTCCAACAACAATACTACTTTACTGGCCAAACCAATGAGGTGTTGCTTCATTGCTGATCACTTGCTTGTGAGTGAGGTTCTACAGCTCTTTGGCCAATAAGGAAACACTGTCGTAGGGAAGGGTAAGTTATCATTGCAACAGGATTGCTAATTGATACAAAAAAATTGCCAAATGTCCTAAGAATAAGTCGAATTACACACATCTATTCTTGAATGAAAGTCTGCAGAGGCCAATTTAGGTTGGTTGTGCAGCCACTTTGTGGAAATCTAGCCATACTGTATCCATATGTTGGTTTTAGACATGTGGAAATCAATATGTGCTAGCACTCTGTAATGCAATGTGACCATCCTCCTCCTGGGATCAGCATTAATCAATAGCAGATTAGTTAGACATTTCACAGAGCGTAGTCTATTTACTGCACCATGCAAGCTCATCCTTGGCAGAGATTTATTGAGGAGAACAGAGATAATAAACAGAAAAAACAGACATGAAGAATTTTATGCAAGAGGTACAACATCATTAAATTCCAAAGTTTAAAGAGAAACCATCACTACCATGTGAAACATTATTAGCATTATTAGAAGATCAGTAATGCCCATCTGCCCCTGCTGTACAGGGACTGCAAAAGGAGGCTGCCAGGTCAAATCAAGGTACCTACATTGCTTCCATTTAAAATATACTTTTAATGATGTATTAATAATTACAAAAACTGCAATAATTTGCATAATTTATATTTGCACAGAGTTCAGTTTTAAAGCCTAGCTCCAGGCAGCAGCAAAGAATTACCTTTGCAGTTGGGCCCCCTGCACTGCAAGGATAAAATTCTCCTCTAGGTGCTAGAGGAATAAACCATAATACAGTACTTAACAAATTCCTTGCTCTTGCTGGCTTCCACCACACTATGCAACAAATCTCTATTTCCCTTTGCCTCTCCATCAGTCCCTGCTTTCTGAGGTCTTCACGTACAATAAAGGACCAGCAGTCCTGCATTCTACATTTGGATGGTGATAGCCTGAAGCATTGGAGAGAAGAAGAGAGTTCTGGCTGCTGAGGAGCTATGAATGTTATTACATCCTATTCCTCTAATCCTAGCCTAAATAAGAATTTAGCACGTGCAGTGTAGAGGGGCACACTGCAAAGGTATTTTTTTTAACATCTTAGAGTTTAGCTGAAGTCAGTGTTTCTCAACCAGGGTTCCATTTGGGCGGCTTTGGGATGCCCACAGGACCCATTTTGCTGTGGATTATGAGTTACAATTGTGCATTTATAATTATAGCACCACAACAACTAATGGCACTTTAGAGCCACGATGTGTGGCGTCATTCCTTGCTATGGTGTTGGGCTCACCTACGTATCACTGATCTAGGGCAAATGGTATACAAGCCTGCCCCATCATTCGGGAGAGGACAGAAGTCCACCTCCTTCAGACTGCACCACCTACAAAAGGTAGGGCTCTGATGTGAATGGGCTACTGTGCGATTGGGAGCTGTGTAATGAGTGAACTGTGTGACTGGGGGGTTCTGTAATGAGTGGACGGTGTGATTGGTGGGCTGTGTGGTTGAGGGGCCTCTAAGGATATGAGAAGACTCTATAGGATGGGATCTTCTGATGTATAGGGAGGTCAATGATGAGATGGGGGGGGGGGGTACTCTGAAATTACAGGGGAGACCCTGGTGTGAACGGGGCTTCCAAAGTTAATTAAGGTGGTTGTATACGTCATCCCAAGCTTAGGTTTTTGATTGGTAAACAACATTTACATTTTACACTGGGGTGCCTTGAGATTTTGAACACTTGTAAAGGGTTGAGAAACACTGGCTTGATACTGGCTTGATACCTTTTAGGCCTCATATTAGATATACAGGGGGGTCCTTAATGTTTTTGTTATGGGATCCCATTGCACAAAGTAATGACCCTTCCCAGCTGTAACCATCCCTATTCGAATAACGGAAATAAAATATAGTTTGTATTCCTAGCCCCAAATAATGTGCTTAGTGCAACGGTGATGCTAGTAAATGAAACTTGCTGATCCACTGGGCTTAACAAAGTTTAGTCATGGTGAAAAATGTGGTTATTGCTCTGCCAGAGTAGCTTTTTTATTATCAGTTCCTCTCTGTCAGCCAAAAGTAGAGAGGCTGATACACCGTTAACTTTCTCAGTAGATCCCATTACAAGATTACAGCTTTGTCATCACTTTTTATTTTGTACTCCTGCACCTGGCTCGTGTTTTACTCTCAATATGTGTGCTGAAAAGGTGTGCTGGACTAAGGACATGAATAAACCCAGGTCTGTACTAAAGCCTAGTACACACGATGAGATAATTGGACAAATGATTATCTGTTTCTTTTTTTTTAACATGTTAGTCTCTATATCGAAAACAAAACAAACTGTACCGATTAAACGAAAAATTGTACGATCTGGTATTGTACAAGAAAAAATTTCGTGTTTGTCCCTTCGGATAATTTCATACAAAAGCCATGCACCAACAATCAGATTATCGTGCAATCGCTTTTTTTATTATATTCTGATTGTGTGTACTAGGCTTTGTTATCCAGAAGTCGGATGTTCTGACACCCCCACCGAGGTGTGAATAGTGGTCCACATTCACCTCTAGGTAAACAAGGGTATTGGGAGCATGTAGTGCGGGTCAACACTGCAGTAGACTGAAGCACAAGCCACCATGCAACATCTGTCTGCTTAGAAGCCCCCCAAACAAAAATATTGCATGTAGCACTATGTTCCATCTTTCTAGGGGATATTGCTTCTGAGATATGATGCCGACAGTTCTTGCCCCTCCTTCCATTGCTGTCCGACCCCTCATCTAGCAAGAAGGCAAATATTTAATTATCGGTGATTGACAGCACTTGACGTTGGCTCCATGGGCTACCCCGAGACAAGCACCATTACTAGCTATGCAGGGGGCAGAGGCATGTTAATTCCCCTCTGTCCCCTCTGTCTTTCAAGCAGTAATAGCTTCCGCTGGATCTGCCACCTGGGGATCTAGCTTTATTGGTGGTTGTTGGCTAGGATGCAGGCGGTCAGGCCGCACAGCATAATTGGTTGCGAAGACACAGGTGGCCAGGGTACACAGCATCACTGGTTGCTAGAATGCAGGTGGCCAGGCCAGACAGGGTTATTGATCACTAGAGTGCAGGCAACCTCATTGACTACTAGAATGCAGGCAGCTGGATCACACAGTATCAATGGCTGCTAGGGTGCAGGCAGATCCAGGTGAGCCTGCTTGAAAAGTTAGAGGTGGGGTGGAACAGGGGAACAGACAATGTTTCCTCAGTCATGTAAACCCCCGGTGTCTGCACAGTTATTGGATGTGTTCACATGTCCAACAGAAATCAACCTCTCACCTTGTGACCTGTTGCAAAATTATAATTTCCAGTCTGATCACTGGGAGAAAAGACACCAAGGAAATGCTTATTTCTGCCTGGTGACATCATCTCAGCCTAGACAAAGCCATCTGACTAGGAGGTAAACAACGGCTTTTTATTTTTTTTTAATTATGCTGTTGCTATATATTATGTCATGTCAGGCGTTTATTCAGTCTTGTAATGTTACTATAAGGTCTATTTTAAAATAAGGTAGAATTATGCACTCTGGATCCTAAGAACTTAAAGTGGATGTAAACCTGATTCATGAAATTTGAGTTGGACACATCTGTCTGTAGTGCTTTCTTATCTCTGTTCAAATAGCTATGTCCCATAGCTGTCTCTTCTTCCATAGCTCTATTAGACCGGTAAATTCTCACTCATTCAGGGAGACGGGACAGAGAATTTAGAGCTGAAGGAGTTTGCTAAAAATAGAATAGCAGGCTGCTAAACAAAACACAGACAACCTCTGCATGTATGGCAAGGGGGTGTGTGCCTTTCCTCCAATCAGCTTTCTAATAGTCTCTCACAATGCCTCACAGCCACTATCAATCAACCCCTACTAGATACGAATGAGGACATGGAAAATCTAACAGAATGTGCACTTTCTAAACAGTATATCAAAGTGAAGACAGAAGATATACATGTAAGACTTGTATAGGAAGATTTGTGTCATCTCTGTGTATCATCTGAGGCTGTTCACTTCACTGGGTATATCGAGGGTTTACATCCACTTCAAAGGTTACAGAGAACCCATCACAACCTTATGCTTGGATTTTCACAGATATCTTTGCACCCCAGCTTAGGCACACCCTAAAAAAGCTTAGAGGTGTTCTAAATCAGTGGTCTCCAAACTGGGGCCTGAGGGTTGGCTGCATCCCTTTTGCTGGCTTTTGTAAGGCCCTTGGGGCACTATTCCTCCCACTGATTTGAGGCACTATTCCTTACACTGAACTGACACCAACAATGGGGAACTATGATTCCCACTGATTTGAGGTACTATTCCCTACACTGACACCAACAGTGGGGCATAATTCTCCCCAGCTGACACAAACAATAGGGCACTATTCCTCCCACTTATATCAATGACGGGGCACTATTCCTGCCAATGACACCAATGATGGGGCATTATTCCTGCCACTGACACCAATGATGGGGCACTATTCCTGCCACTGACACCAATGCTGAGGTGCTATTCCTCCTGGTTATACCAATGATGAACACTACTCATCTTTGTACTGACCACAGGCCCTGTGCAACTGAACACTATGCATTGGTTAGTCTTACTGATGCCGGGCCTGGGACATTTTCTACACCCACTGGCTACAATCTGGCCCCCTACAGTCTGAAGGACAGTAAACTGGCCCTTTGGAAAGTTTGGAGACCCCCGTTCTAAAGTACAAAGAAAATATATTGTTGGTCACTGTGCAAGAAATCGTAAATCTGTAAACAAATCCATGCCTTGTAGCAGAAGGAGATAAATAGTATAAAGGAACACAGCCTAATATTAAAAGAAAATTATGTCCTAATCTGTTATCTGTCATTCTTTTTGTGATTGTTAATAATAAAGTGACACAACTTATCTGTGTTTTATCGCCGATTCTCCAACCTAATACTAGCTTATAGTTGTGTTGTGTGAAAATTGCTGTCTCACTAATCTTGGCTTAAGAACATTAATCAATATAAATGGCTGGTGAAACATTTTCTGTAATGATTATACATCTGTGTTTGATAAGATTGATCATCCTAGCATTTTCAATGGAACAATAATTTCCTTGGTATACATTTTATCTTTTTTGGGTCTGATTATGGTACACAGACCGGTGAACGTTCAAAACTTTGCTCCAAACATAGTTGACTGTAAAGCCTCGTACACACGATGAGATAGTTGGAAGACCGCACGTCCAACTTGTCTCAAAATTGGCTGTCCCTGATTTTGTCTAGCGTACTGACGCGAGTCCAGTTATCATCCGACAAATGCGAACGTAGTGACGTGCTAGGAACGTATAAAGAGGAAGTTCAGGTAGGTGAATGTGAATTGTGAATAAGGGACGCAGGTTTACACGACAGAACACTTTTTGGATTGCGAGCATGCGTGTTTGCACTTCCAACTTTTGTTGGGCCAACTTCTGTAAACACGAGCCGAAAATTGGCCAACGCATTGTTGGCAAACAAACGTTTTTTGAGTCTTCGCATACAACTTCTGTTGGACGGTAATTGAAAATTGGCTGTCAAATGGTGCGTACTAATGGTCGGATTATCAGATGACAGGTTGTCGTACGACCGTTGTTGCCCAATAGTTGTACTGTGTGTACGTACCATATCTTATTTAAAGCCTAATTCCAGGTTTTGTGTGCTTTAAAGTGGTTCTAAAGCCACAAGGTTTTTCCATCTTAATACATTCTATGCATTAAGGTGAAAAAACCTGCTGTGCTGCATCCCCCCCCCCAAACCCCCCCTTTTTCTTACCTGAGCCGATCCAAACCAGCGATGTGCACAATCGCAGCAGCTCCAGCCGCTGTCTCTCTCCTCATTGGACAGATTGATAGCAGCAGGAGCCATTGGCTTTCGCTGCTGTCAATCAATCCAGTGACATGGGAGCAGGGGGTGGGACTGAGTCCAGCTGTCTGTGTCAATGGACGCAGCAGCGGGACTCGGGGCACCCAATGAAGAGTAGGGACCTGGAGCTCTGGCGGAGGACCCCAGAAGAAGAGGATGGGGCTGCTCTGTGCAAAACCATTGCATAGAGCAGGCAAGTATAGGCATGTTTGTTACTTTTATTTTAAAAAAAAATTAAAGGTTTACAACCACTTTAAATAGTTTGTATGGGCTTTCAGTGCTCTATAAAGTGTGCATAGCATTAGTCAAATATATTATATATCACTGTTGTTTGGCAGCAGTACAGAGACTTTTCATCCCTGGAATAGAATTAAGCTGAGCTGAGCACTGCTCAGCCATTCACAGGCAGCTTTGTATTTTAATGAATGAATACAAGACTGAGGTGGAGAGGTGGAAGGATGGCATTAAGTTCTCCATCTCAGCCAATCAGTGTAAGCCTTGTATAAGTTCATAAAAATACAAGGCTTTTGTGAATGGCTGATTTTCTTCCAGGAATGGGGCAGGAAGTTCCCACGCCACTGCCGGAACACAGCTCTGTATACTGTATGTGGCTAATGCTAACAGCCAAATTTCTTAGTAATAAAAATAGTTCATTTTGGCAGACTTGGTCTAAATTAAAGTAACACAAAACCTAGAAGTAGGCTTTAACGCTAAACTCCGGGTAAAATCGTGTTACCCTTGCAGTGAGGCACTGCAAGGAATAAAGAGTAATTTTTGTCTTGGGGAGCATAAACAGCAGTTTTACATAACTTATCCCTTGCTTCCCCGGCAGCCGGTGCTCTCCTCTTCTCTCTGTCAGCCTGGGTTGTACTCGGGCCCTTGGCATCCTTACTAACAGTGCAGGACTGATGGTCATCACAGTGCCTGCAACCAACAGAGTGGAGAGGAAAAGCGGCTTCAAGGGACCAGCCGTGCAGCTGGGAGGAAGCCTGCAGAAGTGAGGAATAAGAAAAGAATAATGGCTGTATGAGCATGTAAGGGTATCACCATTAAACAGATATCTTTTGAATTTAAATTCAGTTCTAAAAATGAAGTCTGGGCACAAAGCTTTGACTTAAATTGGTTCCTTAAAGCTGTTTTTTTTTTGTTTGTTTGTATTTTTGTTTTTGTTTTTTAATCCTGCAAAGTAAAGCCATAATGTGCTAATATGCATCGCATACTAGCACATTATGTGGAACTTTCCCTTTGAACAAAGCCATCCAGCAGCATGCTTTCATCGCTGAAGGCACTTCCATCTTCACCTGGTCTTCCTTCCAGGTTCCCAAACTCCAGCTGTGTGAGTGGCCAGAGCCGCGATGACATCACTTCAACGCATGCGTGTGGGAGCCAACGTTCACGGCACAGGTCAATGAAAGAACGGAATGGTATGCCATTCCTTCAGAGCTCATGCGCCGGTGGCATTACCAACTGCATCAAAAGTAAATATCTCCTTAACGGTGCATGTTTAGGAGATATTTACATTACCTATAGGTAAGCCTTACTATAGGCTTACCATATTGTAAAAGTAATGCATGGGAGTTTACTCTCACTTTAAAGCGGTTGTCTACCCATCGATTTGATAGTGTCAAAAAAGAGATAATATTCCCGGCATGCCGGAAATGCTAGCTGTTGTCTACCCATCGATTTGATAGTGTCAAAAAAGAGTTAATATTCCTGGCGTGCTGGAAATGTTAGCTGTCTCCTTGATTGTGCTCTCAACCAAACTAGCAAACCATCCAATGGGTGGTGTCATAATGGATCACATGTGCAGCATCATGGCAGTTGCAGATTAAACAGAGGCTGTAAGATGTCAGCTTCCTTAGCTGAAAACAATAGGAGAGTATACAACCACTTTAATAACCAAAAAGGATACAAATCCACTTTGTGTGCACCAAATGTATTTGCAAAGCCAGATACTACCATAGAAAGTATCAGTGACATCATCACTATGCTGCATATAGCCTGTGCAGAGACCAGAGCTTTGGGAGGGACACAGAAGACCCCACCTACTAGAAACTGCCTACAGAATACTACAAGAGGGGGTGGAGACAAGACCAGTCACCCTGCACAAGAAGGGAGAGCAGCAGTGACTGGTCCTTATTACAGAGGCATTTTCACACTGGATTACTGCAGGAATTTGAAAGAAATAAACAAAGCACATCAAGATACAAGTAGGAATACACATACCTCTTGTATTTAGATAATATTTGCTTATTCCGGAGTTCAGCTTTAATCCAAAACCCTAAAATGTAATGACTGAACATGAGAGGTGGTTTTGCGATCTAAACACCAGCTAATAATAATCAAGTCCAATAACTGCTTTGTGTGTGGGAAGCTTACAGGACCATCATAACCCAAAACAAATAAATGCGATTATGAGTACTACAGTATATGAGAAAGCCACTGATTGTGGTCACACCGATGTGAGAAGAAGTCACACCAGTACAGAAGCAGAGACCTTTGACATTAATATTTATTGTTCTACGTAAGCCGCCATTAAGGGAACAGGAGACAGCAAAATGAAAACTGATAGCTTTTCCTATGGGATTACCAGACAGGATGTCAGCTGTGCATTAAAAAAATAAATTGCTCCCCAATTCATCACCTTGATGTTAAAGGTCTTCTGTTCCTCAGCAAACTTTTACATATTTATAGTGTCTACTGTTAAAACCATTTTTACATAAACTGACTTATGAAAACTGTATAATCAAATCAAGAGCGATCCTTTAACCACAGTAAAGATGGAGCATAGCAGCGCTGGAAATCAAGCAGTCTGGAAGATCAATCAAGCTCATTCTTTTATGACTGTCTGGAGAGGTTTATGGAAGATGGACATAAAGACTTGGCTGCAAGGCATCTACGCAAGATCTGAGAAGATGTCACCTTGCAGGCAAAGTAAGGGGACGTTGTGTTTGATAAGTATGCAGCACCTAGCGAAGGCATTAAAAATCAATCAATAACCACTTATTACAGGAACCAATATCTTTATCTCAGCATAGATCAATGCAGTGCGCCCGTGTAAACAAAAAGTGGCATTTACTTCATAATTGTTTTGGTCCCATTCCCCAGACATCAGCATCTTCAGCCTAACTTCTCTCAAGCAGAAAGATTTTATAATCCACAGATGCTGCCAGCTTCGGTCGTGAGAGACGGCGAAGAGAGCGAGGAAGGAAGGAATGGGGCAAAGGAAAAAGAAGGAAAGACAGGGGATGGTGGAAGAGTGAACGTTGTGTATAATACCAGCTGTGCCAAGGAAAGTTGGGTATCTTGTGATCAGCAGGAATAGGTGAAATGGTTTCAACAATATAGATTTTTCTGTGAAATTAAGGATTTTGCCACTGTGAAAACTCATTTCACTCAATAAGCTGCTTGAGGGAATTTTGCTTAAAAAAATCTACAAATTATATTTTCTTTATTTACAGGGTGTGAGGTTTTTGAGTAAATTTATGGTAGTTGATTTTATTTCATTGAGACTGGGTTCACATATATGCGAACTGGATGCGTTTTTAACCGCAACCAATATACATAACTTGTGAATGTGAACGGTTACAGGGTTGTGGCAGGTAGAGACCGGCTGGCCACAACCCTGTTCGGGGCTGACATGTAAATTATTCATGTGTAGCCAGCGGGTCTGCCACCGCTGATTGCATGATATTGATTATTACATTTTGTGCACTGAACCAAAAAGTCAAACCACATGCCTTTCCCAGCTATACTCCATGGACTACAGAGCACCTTCTCTCTATGTACTGAGGATGCGGAGAGTGGGAGTCCAAAACAGAAAAGCAGTCTAGAGCGATGAGGCAGTTCCACTGTAGATACAATACAGTGAGTAACCATTTTCACACTAAGTTAGAAAGTGTGTTACTGGCAGGATAATCAGGTAAAAATAAAGGGAAAAAAATCTCAAAAAACATAAGCAGTCACTGCATTTAAGGAGTTGTTGTTGTACAGTCATTTACTCGTGTCCAACTCTTCGTGACCTCATGGACCATAGCACGCCAGGCTTTTTTGTTCTCCACTGCCCCTGGGAGCTTTCTTAAATTCATGTTCATTGTTTCGATTATGCTATCTATCTATCCATCTTGTTTTCTGTTGTCCTCTTCTCCATTTCCTTCCAGGTTTCCCAGCATCAGGGTCTTTTTCAATGAGTCCTCTTTTCGCATTAGGTGGCCAAAGTATTTGAGTTTCAGCTTCAGGATCTGTCCTTCCAGTGGATATTCATGGTTGATTTCCTTCAAGATTGACTGGTTTGATCCTCTTGCCGTCCAAGGGACTTTCAAGAGTCTTCTCCAACACCATAATTCAAAAGCATCAATTCTGTGGCTTTCAGCCTTCCTTATGGTCCAACTTTCTCAGCCATAGCTTACTACTGGAAATACCATAGCTTTGAGGAGTGGTAAGCTGCAATGTGTTAAATTATTGTTTATTGCCTTCCCCATTGAATACACAGGGAAGTAAAAATTCTTAGTTTTGCTCTTCCATAGGCAGAACCTAAAAATACAAACGTAGTTCAGGTTCACATTTAAACATAACACCGATCATGACAAAAAATGTGTGGTGAACCTACCTAAGTATCACACACCTCCCAAATTTCTGAAATAGGATTAAGGGACGCATACAATTTTACAAAAGCAACGTAACCTTGCCTCACCCACCTCTGCCAAATGCAACTTCAGTCACTTTATACTGAAACAACAGACCGATCAACAATACTTCATGAGACAAGCTATACTTCCCCTACACATCCACACCTGTTACAGTCTACATTGGTAAAAAGCACACAAAACACTGATGTACTGTTAAGCAACAGGTCTAGTCTGACACTTTTTGTTTACAAGTAAAAATCAGTATTTTTTTGCTAGAAAATTACTTAGAACCCCCAAATATTTTTCTTATCAGACGCCCTGGAGAATAAAATGTCACACTGTATTTGCGCAGCAGATTTTCAAGCAATTTCTTTTTAAATAATCTACTTTAATGAATATAAAAAAAAACACACAAAATATAACCCAATGTTTTGTAAAATATGAAAGATAACGTTTTGCAAAGTAATTAGATGCCTAAAATGTCATGCTTTAAAATTGCACACGCTCTTGGAATGGCACCAAACAACAGTACTTAAAAATCTCCATAGGTGATGCTTTACATTTTTTTACAGGTTACCTGTTTAGAGTTACAGAGGAGGTCTACTGCTCCCGCTATAACATTGGTGGTAATACCTCATGTGTGGTGTAATCACTGTTTACAGATACATAAAATAATGACATATTTTCCCAGTTAGGTGGTCATTAGAGTTGAGCGAACCTCTGGAAGTTCGGGTTCTGCTGGTCCGTCCGAACTTCGGGACAAAGTCCGGGTCCGGGTCCGGACGGAACCCGAACGATCGCACGGATCAAGCCTGCCTGGTCGTCTTGGGCTTGAAGGTCTCCAAGCGAGTTGAGATTACTGGTGGATTGACCCTTTTATACAGTAATAAAATACATAGACATTTGTCACTAATGTGGTGTGTACTCCATAATGGTGGTTACAATATCGCCCTCGTCATCTGGAGGAGACATTGAGATTTGTCCATTGGACATTTTTTTACATTTCGTAGTGGATACCTCTAAAAATTCATGACAACAAACCACGGTAAGGTTCTCGCACACGTTAAAATTTCGTACTGTAAAATCCGTAGATTAATGAAACGTTTTGCAATAGAAAGTATAAAATGTTTTGTA
>BLSH010074675.1:133474-161895 GCA_018402905.1 Glandirana rugosa | reverse complement strand
AGCAGCGGTATGTGAAATCTCTAATTTCTGCTATCTGTCCTCAGAGCAACAGCACAGACAGCAGTAGTAAAGTAATCTATCTCAGGATGCAGGATCAGGTCTTAAAATGGCTAAAATCTGTCCCTCACGCCGTCAGCTACCTTTCCCTATACTAACCCAAGGAGCATGTGACTGCAGCACTGTGACTCCAGCTTATAAAGAGGCTGGGTCACATGATGCACCGGCCAATCACAGCCATGCCATTAGTAGGCATGGCTGTGATGGCTTCTAAGGGCAAACCAGTGAAACGCTTGTTGATTGGCTGCCCTGCAGCTTCTCAACACGTGGAGTAAAATAGCAGAACCCCGGACCGAACCCGAACGATTTTTGAAATGTCCGGGTCCGGGTCCGTGCCACGGACACCCAAAAGTTCGGTACGGACCCGAACGTTACAGTCCGGGTTCGCTCAACACTAGTGGTCATCAAATGGTTGTTGGTACTGATTTCTAAAAAAAATGTTGTGCTGCTCAAAGCAATGGCATTCTGTCATATAAATAGATTAATATACACTGGTTAGCAATAACATTATGACCACTGACAGGTAAAGTGACTAACAATGGTAATCTCGTTACAATGGCATCTGAAAGCGGGTGTGATATATTAGGCAGCAAGTGCACATGTTGTCCCCGAAGTTGATGTGCAAGGATTTGAGTTACCTTGTCAAGGGCCAAATTGTAATTACTAGACTGGGTAAGAGCAACTCCAAAACTGCAGCTCTTGTGGCATGTTCCCATTCTGCAGTGGTCAGGACCGAACAAAAGTAGTCCAAGGAAGAAAAAACGTCGACAGAGTCATAGGCGCCCAAGGCTCATTAATGCATATGTGAAGTGAAGGATGGCCTGTGTAGTCTTAATCGCTGAAAAATGTTAATGTTGGTTCTGATAGAAAGGTGTCAGAACACACAGTGCATCTCAGTCTGTTGTGTATGGGGCTGCGTTGCTGTAAACTGGTAAGGGTGCCTGCCCATGCTGTCACGTGTCCATAGCCAAATGCACATACAATGGGCAGATGAGTTTAGGAACTTGATCACAACGCTATGGAAGAAGGTGGGCTCCAGGATGCATTATGAGAAGAAGGCAGTCTGATGCTTTGTCTAGTGGAGTCCATGTCTCAATGGGTCAGAGCTGTTTTGGTGACAATGGGGACCTACTCAAGATTAGGTGTGTGGTCATAAAGTTTTGGTTGATTGGTGTAAATCTTACTTTTATTTATAAAAAATATGTGGACATTCGCACCAACATATGTGTCTCAGGACAAATCTATTTTGCTGTATAACCATAAACTATTTTAAACCTGTAATGTGTGAAAACTATGAAGTCTTAGTTATTTCTGTATATATATTAAGTCACTAAACTAAGAGAAATGCCCTTGCAAAGTGAACAGCACATTTGCCATTAATAGATCAACCCCTATACAATTAATCAGGCAGGCCCTCACATGATATACTTTGTTAGAAATTTTCCCGTCAGATTATAATGTGTGTGATGGGTGTGATATCTCTTGGGATCTCCAGCAGATAGATCCCCCTGTTATAATTCCTGCCTCTGTTCCTGCACACCTCTGAGTTTTTGCAGTCTCTGCCCACCTTGGTGTGTTTCGACTGGATATGTTGCATATTATACCGTAAATTATATTAAAAGTCACGGCCACTCAATAAAATTAGAGGAGAAGCAGTATAACCTTAAACTAAGTAGGGGGCTCTTTACTGTCAGAGTGGTAAGGATGAGGAACTCCCTTCCACAATCAGTGGTGTCAGCAGGAAGTGTGGATAGTTTCATAATACTCTTAGAAGGGCATCTTAGCAAATGCAATATACAGGGATATGGTATATTATAGAAGCATGTACACACACCCACACAGGTTGAACTGGCTTGACTAATGTCCTTACTCAACCTTACCAACTATACGAAGGGCCACAGTAGAATCTGCCCCCCTATGTTGTAGATATGGCAGGTGTGCTAACCTGTAAACACAAGTGCACAGAATTTATTACCAGTGTCCCTGAAATGTAAAAGAAACTATGAAGAGGTTTAACTTTCAAGGAATGGCCAAAACACTGATATATGAAGTTTGATGGAGTCGATCGCTTGGTTAGAGCCCTTTCAATTACATTAGTTAATGGTAAAACTTGGGAAATAGCTTCTCACTAATAAAATCTTCTAATCTGATTGCTATTCCAATGTAGATCAATATGTCTGATTAGTACATTAAAAGAGACATTGCTGTTTGGACATCAACCTATATTTAATGGATTTTAACACTATGTGCCAATAAATATTATTAGATCCGTTAAATGGCTCGCTAGATGAGACCACTAAGGAAAAATGAACATCTAGTGCTGGGGTCAACACCAATAAATGATAGTCAGCTTTTTTAACTTTAGATTGAAATATCTCTGTGAAACATCATTATAATATCAGGGTTCCAGTAAGCGTAAAATCTCAATCACGGAGTAATGTCACTGTCATAAAAGTTTTCATTGGTAATGTCACCTCCAATAAACTCCAGCCTCATATATGGAGCTATATACTGTATATGATCCCTCACATGAAATGTACACGTTGGTAAATCTCGGCAGTGTCAAAGTTTTATTTAGACCTCATTGGAGAAACCTCTGTTAGTAAATGACCTACTTACATTGTCATGAATATTCTGTAACATTTATATTTAGATGATAGCAAGTTTTGTCCATGGGTAAAATGATAACTATAGGAAGGTACAGATGTAATTCAGAGCAATTAATATGTTTATTGATGTGCTGATCCATTTTTAAGCGACGTCTCAACTTCAATCATTGATACAAATACTATCACAATGCATGGAAACAGGGGCTGGGTGGGAAGGCCTAAATGAAAGGGAGTTTTGTGGGGTGGGAGAGTCTAATGAGGGTTTTTGGAGTATGGGGTGCTGGATATTGGGGTTTTTGCAGGACGGGAGTGGGAAATGGAATTGCATTGCTAGAAAAGGGGTTATAGTGGGCTGAAAGTGATAGATAAGCGGGCTTATGTTGGGTGGGGTGTCTGATGAGGAGTTATGGAGAGTGGAAGTGCTGGATAAGTAGTTGTATGTGCAGGGGGGCAGGGGGGCTGGATAAGGGGGTTAATGTGGACTTAGATTGCTAAATAAGGTTTATCTTGGTTGGTGGTGTCCTTTGAGGGGTTTATGGGAAGTAGAAATGCTGAATGAGATGGTGTATGTGATGTGGGTTGTCTGCTGAGGGCTTAATGGAGAGAAAAAGTGCTGAATATGGGGTTTATGTGCTAGACAAGGAAGTTTATGTGTACCGAAAGTGCTGGATAAGGGGATTGCGGGTAATAAAAAAAGAGAGTTTATAGGGTGGCGGGTGACTGGGATTTATGTGGAGTTGAGGTGCTTTATGAGGTTGTATACCTGGAGTGGGTATAGTGTTTGGTTCATTCATCCCCTCACTCCATCAACTAAGGAACACAGGGCCCCTATAAATTGTCACCATCTGATTCTAATCTTGAAAAATGTACCAGAAATGTACAGTGGTGGATATAGGAGTATAGTAGGGATTAGGGGTCATAGATGTAGGGTAGTGTAGACTAGGAGAAAGCAATTGATCCTGGGTCATTTGTTCAACCAAGTCTTAGAGTCCGAAAGCAACATTTCTGCTTTAGTGTACTATACTAAACTTCCACTTTAGAGTTTGGCAGTTCTAGATCATATCATCTATAAAATGTCACATTAATGAGTTTCCTCTAGAGTTTGATGCTGTATCCTCTACCCAATGTTTCTGTGCAGCTTAATCTTTGTTCTGTTCTGTTGTGAGTTCAGTAATGGATCTATCCCCATGGTGCAGTTCCAGTGTCTCTTCTGCCCTGACTAACTAGAATTAATATCTCCCAACACTGAACTAATCTATGCTACATCAGATGATAAGAATGTCTTTTTGTGACCAGAGATCATGGAAACATTGATGCTTAAACCAAGCTGAGCAGTGTTAGTATGTGTCAGTTAACCTGACCATAACAATATTACTTATTTGTTTCAGTTTGAAACTGGAATATGACTAGAGATGGGAAGGCCCAGAAAAAAACCCTGAAAAACTAGGAAAAAAATTTTTTATTGTTTTTTTTCTGGAAAAATTAGGAAAAAAGAAGTGTGACTATGTTCCTTTACAATGATAAGTAATATATCTATGGCATGCTATTCAAACTATATCACATGAAGACCTTAATTAAAGATTTCTGAGACTTTATATAAAGTTTTAAATGACTGCATATTCTTTTAGCTGAAGACAAGAAAGTCCTGGAATACAGTTCAAGTAACACTGTGCTCCAGTTTAATTTGCTTGCGGGCTCCATCTTGTACCTCCTACAGTTGGGCGATTGTTTATCTTTATAACCTTCAAATGATTCCTATTGATGTTCTCCACCATCCCAACATAATGTTACCCTATAGTAGAATGGTGAGACCAACATCTGGAGTTTGGAAACATTTTTACTGTGCAATTTCTTATGAGAGCAAAGCTTCAATTTGCAAATATTGTGAGAAGAAATATTTGTTACCAAATGCTACAAAGATGACACAACACATCCTTGCATGCCTAAAGACATTAAAAAACTTTAATGAATAAAATGATGAGGACCATTATGAAAGTGTGAATAACTTTTCCCTCCAGAGTTCTCATTCCAGAAACACTCATTCTGCTGCTTCTGGATCATCAAAAAATGTTTCATCACCAGCAGCATCTTCAGGTAAGGAAGTCACAGCCTCCCAGAAATACAAAATCCCTTCATTTATAGAGAGCAGTATACCAGAAAATTAGGAGAACATTCATCAAGCTCTTGCAAGAGCAATCCATGCTTCTGGATCAGCATTGGCATTAACTTAAAATGCATATTGGCAGGAAGCTTTTATATTACTATGAGGTAAATGGGGGGGGGGGGTAACTGATCTCATGTATAGGTGAAATGTTCTCAACATATACAGTCCTTGTTATTGCATTTGTAATAAAAAATAAAAATTTTAAAAAAGCAAGTTTAGTTGATTTACTGAATAAGCTGTACTTTTATTTCAAGCATAATACTTATATATACATTGCATTTCACCTTCCCAATTTGTAAAACTACTCCACAATAATTTTTTTTAAATTTTTCGAAAATTTACATTTTTTCCATAAAAAAAACCAGGGAAAAGGCATTTTTTTCCAATGGCTTCAAAATTTCCAGAAATTTTAAATCTGCATGCACCTGTGCACATTCATTGTTCTCTACTGGAACATTGATTGAAGCTCGCATGCTACAGGTCATTGTGTGTGAGGACTTAAACAGGAGTGTTGCCATCACAAAGTGGTTTTTAATGCAGACCCGCAACGCACCATACGTCTTTCACATTTGTTAAAAGCTATAGCAAGGTTTAAGCAGGCATAGCAGTGTGCATATAATGTTCTCATTGTATGTCCATTCACATATGCAGTCATTGCAATGCTGAGTCACACAGGGTTAAGCCGGAACCAGCTGAGAAATGAATAGCTCTGAATTAATATTAGAGGGAGAAAATCACCAGAGACCATGGGAAAATATCACTCAGGGAAACGCTGGTCCTTAGAATAAGTAATAGCAGCATTTAGAAATATGTCAACCTCCTGGCTAAGTGGATGCTATTTGCAACAATATCTAATGGTTGAAGGCTGATTGAAGTGCCTCTGAAGAGTCCACAGAGATGAGAAGTAAGGATACACTTGAGGAAACTAGGGCTGGAATTAACAGATGGACCCGCTAAAGGCTCAACAAGATCATCAACAAAACGCTAATGATAGATCAAGCATTGTTGGCGTCACTGGCTATCTACCACATCCATTCTCACAAATTTCCCCTAGAGAAAGATTACAGTTTAGTTGTGGCTATGGGCTGTCGGAATAGAGTAGTAGAGTGTAGAGCATAGCGTGAAGTTATGTCATATACAATGTGGATGAACAGAAGAGAGAAATTCAACAGTCCCCAGGCATGAGTTAGAACTCGCATTGTCCACTGAATGCAGGTAATCTGCTATTTACAGGGGTGTCAAACTGGTGGCCCTCCAGCTGTTGCAAAACTACAAGTCCCATCATGCCTCTGCCTGTGGGAGTCATGCTTGTAGTTGTCAGCCTTGCAATGCCTCATGGGATTTGTAGTTCCGCAACAGTTGGAGGGCCGCCAGTTTGACACCTGTGTGCTATTATGACAGGTGTTCTTTCAACCACCCTAGAACACAGGAATGTTATATTTAATGTAGATCTAAACTCTAACTGGCGACATTTCGTTTAATAAAGCATTATCTATGACAAACAATTGCCATTCTGTTTTTCTAACATAGCATTTTTACCTTTTTTATTCTTTTTTGCATCTTATTGCTGCTGGCCTCCTCCAGTTTTTTCAGCCATGTCCTGCCTACATGCATTTGCTCCAGTTGCACATTATGACAATGGTGGACCAAGCCTACGCAATGGCTGAATCATGGAGGACCATGTCCGCACCTATAGTCAGCTTAGTGTTTAATTCATATATCCTATCTCTCCATCAAGGAACACAGGGCCCCTACAAATTATCACCATCAGATCCTGCTCTTAAACAGCAGTGGGTAGCAGTGGGTGATGGTGGCTATTGGTGGAATATGGAAATACATGACACTGCCACCAGGGGAAAATTTGTCACCAGCACTCCTCAATCTTGTTGTAAAACCACCTTCAGGTAAAGGGCAACATTTCAGAACCTCAGAGGGTCCCTTAATTAGAGCAAAAAGACATGTCACTTTTGCCCAATGAAGGGATCCTCTGAGGTTCCCAAACTTCAGCAGATTGAGGTGTGCTGTTGACATAGCACAACAAGGAGAACCACCGCGCTCCAGGTAAGAGATCATCCACACTGATGATTTCTGATCCAGATGCAGGTGCAAGCCCCGGACGGCCAGCCATAGATACTAGGTAAAGGAGAGATGGCTGCACACTGTCATCACAGAGTAGCTTTAATTTGCATGCTTAAATCATGAGAAATGACACACCACAGAAGAGCCTAGCCAGAGGCAAGGTGGACTAGTTTCACACATCTGATGTGTGCTTATTCATCACCTGATGATCATGCTGAATACATACTTTCTTCTATACTGCTGTGGCACCCTCCTCAAGTAGCATCACCCTACATAAGGTTAGATTACAGTGTTATGTGCAATGGAAATAATTTTAGGCACTGCCACCAGGGGTACATGTGACAAGGTGACAACACAGGAGCACAGTACAAAGTCAATTGTCACTCACCTTCTCTCCAGAGCTACCATGTCCTAGAACTCCCCGCTGCCATGTTTGGTCAGTCAGCTGCCATTTGCATTTGCCAGGCTGAGATGACGTCCCCCCCGCACATGCACAAGAGTTCTTTCCTCTAAGCATTGCCAAAATTGTACACTGAGCAATAGCACCTAAAAACACGGCATTCAGAGACTGCTAAATATCTGGTAATGAGATATTAGCATCCTCCTCCATTAAACAGAAATATAGGGAAGTGCACACTGCAATGTTTGCCAGAGCGTCAATTTGGAGCTGAAGTTGCTATTTGCATACTGCATGTTCTTGTGTTCAGAGACTCCCATGGTGCACAGCAGGGGAATTAAAGATTGAAAAGAATGTGCAGGTACCCTGCAATATTATTTACATGTAGCTGATTTTAATTATAGGAGACAGGTTAAAATGATAATTTTATATGTGTAGATTCTCTTCTGCCTCTGTTCAGGCAGTTCACCTCCAATATTGTAGGCTCATAAACTGTCTGATGATTATAAGCAATCCACTTATTTTACAGCATTGCTTGCTAGGATTGGAATATTTCTGAACCCCTGGAGGTAATAACTTTTTCCTTTTAAGACTTCAGACTACATGCAGGAGATTATGGTAGGTTGAAGTGAACCCTCTCCAGTAGCATATACTGCCCCTCCCCACCACTCTGTTCAGATGCCTACAATCTCCATGTGACAAGCAGTATCACATGGGTAAAGTCCCATGTCCCTCTATACCAGTGGTTCTCAACTCCGGTCCTCGGGACCCACCAACAGGCCAGATTTTAGGTGTTACCTTGGGGAGATGCAGACGAGAATACTGCAATCACTGAGCAGCAAATGATATCACCTGTGATGTATTTCAGTTATCCTGCAAACCTGGCCTGTTGGGGGGTCCCGAGGACCGGAGTTGAGAACCACTGCTCTATACAGAGAAGTACCTTATATTTTCTCCAGCTTGATGCTCTGAGCAGAGAGGTGGGGAAAAGCAGAAAAGGTGAGCATGTACTGCTTGGAGTGAGAGGATCAGAAAACAAACCTGTTGCTTTGCCCTTAATGGTAAAAGCACAGGTTTGCTGTACTAGAAAGAAGAAGACCAACAGGTAAATCGACTCCTAAAAGTATTCAACAGAAAACAACTTTTTCCTTGTCCCACCTGCGTCTCCGGCTTGTACTGTAATGTAATGACTGCGATGTGCTGGGATGAATGTCCTTTACATGGACAGCTTCTAAGCAGGCTGAATTCTAGCCTGCCTCAGCCGGAAGGGTTAGTGTTAACATGTTTCCCAATTCTTTCTTGATGGGCTTTCATGGGTCTGATCCACTGTGCTGTATAAAAATAGGACAGGGGTCCAATTCAGAGAGCGAAGGGGTGCGCATGATGCAAGACATGGGCCATTACCAGAGTTCGTCCTGACCGCCTACTACTGAAGTCAGAGCACCCATAGATAAAGAACAGATCTACAAAACGCCCAAAAAACACCAGATCTGGAGCTCTGTCATAATGGACTTTAACCTATTCAGGTATGCTGGGGCAGCCATCAAGCCTGAGTTAATGACTAGGGATGATAAGGAGAGACTGTACACTGTGTTATGTATGCTGCAAACTTCCACTAATGTTTTTGAAACGTTTCCCTTTCCTGGTTTGAAGTAACCAGTACACATAGCCTATAGCTTGGGTCAGTTAAACACATTGGGGTATGAAGACAGTGGTACAAGAGTGAAAACAGTTGAAGATACAAGTGGTTACCACGGGTAAAAAAGGTTTCACAAGAAGCCTGTCATAAGTGTGTACATGTGACAGATGTAATAGCCTCTTGCAGGAGCAGTTGTTGTCGGCACTCTCTCCTTGAGCAGGTCTGTCTCCCATAGAAATGGGAGCAGATCAGCACCGCAGAGGCCCTCAGCTTGTGCACAGATATGAAAGAGCAAGAGTTAAGGGAGTGTGCACATGGAGCCTGCGCTAGGTGCACAGCATTATGGGAGATGCGCTGGATAGGTGGAGAGGGCATTGGCTCTGTATGTCTCTTCTAAATCCAACAGTTACCGTGAGGTTTATAATAACAATGAGGGAGTTGACGAAAGTTCAGTCGTCTGTTCAAGTAAAGGTATTCCATGTGTTTGATTATATGGAGCTGTCATATGTTTTTTTTTTCTGTTCTGTATTGCATTGCTGAATTCCTTGAATACTAAATAAAGAATGTATTAAAAAAAAAAAAGGTACCCCAGGTGTAAGGCAGTGACCTTATCCAAGGCGCCTAATGCAGCCCAGTAGAACCTACCCCGAGGTAGGCCTCCTATGTGACCCACACGTGACAGCCAACAAGGAGGGGAACATGGGGGGAGTATCACCTGCCTACCCTACAAGCTAACAAAGTGATAAGGGAGCACTTAGTCTCTATAAGCCATTCCTGTCTGGACATAAGTAATTTTTACTAGATTCGCCATGGGTGCTATGGCAACGGGACCTGCCGGGGCACCCACTGAATCCTGCCGTACTACGAGTGCACCTGGGGAGACTCCCAACCTGGCCTAAGCAGCACTCCCAAGTGGTCATCAGTTATCCTAGCAGTGATGGCACATTCCTTAAGGTTGCAAACAGTAGAGAGAATGTAGGTGAGAGGATGGCCAAGCTGAAGTGCCCATACCTTTTAGATGGGTTTGCCAGAGTCCAGCATTCAATGCAAAAGGGTTGCAAGTAGTCCCAATAAGTCCTGGATATTCCAGATAGAGTCTCACAGACTACATCATTGCTATGGATTGGCCTTTTGGATACTTCCCATGATGTCCCCAGTGGACTGCCATCCAGCACGCATATATCAGTTCTACTTCCCAAGATGACCCACACTAGCAGGAGCAAGGCTGGCACTTCCTAGAATGGCACCCCACTACTACTCAGGGGACCTCTAGTGGCTATCTAGGCAACTACACTGCTTACTCAATACAAAGAGTCTCTAAACCTACTATCATATCAAGCTATAGCGACACTTTGTCAAAAAAACGGGAAACTACACTGGGCATTCCCATGCCCCATGTATGGTAGGTACAGTACTAAAGCCATGACCAGGTTTATTCAATAAGACACTGAGCAATAAGTATGTGCAGAGTGCCAACACTCATAGCAATGAATGATATTTTAGATCAGTAAAGCCACAGTAATATAAACCACCTCAATGCTCATTAAAGCAATATTGATTTCCACCACTATTTTGATTGATTGGTGCTGAAAATCAATGAGAACCATTAGTTCCAGCTTGCTGTGAGTGAAATAATTCAATACAATCATTTTTTAACAAAGGATATGGTACTTGGTACTTCTCTGGCCATCAATACAGCTTGGGGACAGTCATGGTAAAAATAACAAAATTTTTCTAAAATGCAATACTAATTATTGATTAAGAATATGAGAATGAAGAAGCTTTTTATTGGTTCAGACAATAAAATGACTGGTATGGTGATATGACAATGCCCTAGAGCCCTCACCGTCACAGAAACCCAAGATGTCCTCAGCAACTTTGCTCACTTTTCCAACATGTAATGTTTAAAACAAGACTGTGATTTAAGCAGTTCCACAGTTGGAAATGGTTTCACTTTATAAAGGTCTCTGAGGTCCAATAAACTCATAGTGACTGGCAGACAGCTAGGGGCACATAACACAAACCTTTTATATACATTCCACGCCAGACACCATTATTCCTGCCTAACTGCTACCCCCGCATTTAATAATTGTCGCTGTAATGAAAACCCAACAGAAACATCTCCAGAGAAAGATCTGCTTGGATCATTCTGTACTAGAAATCGTTTGCAGTTATTATTCATTCCACAGCTAAAATAACCAGTAAAAGGTATCCATCATGAAACTGACATTTGTATGGCAGAGTTAGTTATGGCATTAAGAAGATTGTGCTTTATGAAAATGTTGAAACTGCAATCTATAAGCAATATTCACATCAGCTTCATAAAATGACATACGCACTTGAGCATGCTTTCAGGTTTTTTGGATGCACAAACACGTTTTTGAAGCGTTTTCAAGCTTCACTGGTATTTGGCTATTGGAAAGCAGTACCATCTGTGGCATCATATGCCATGGTCATATTTGTACCTGCTTCCTGGTTTTGTGTGGTGCTGTGGTGTCTGTCGGTACTCTAAAGGTTCTTATAGGCCCTCACCAGGCGGATGAAAGGCTCCATATCCAGCATAAACACATTAATTCCTTCAGGCCTAAAAGGCCAATTCCAAATATTTTATATACATATGAACAAAATGGAACGATTTGCAAATCCCATAAACACATTTTTTATTCACAATAAAAAACAGAAAACATAAAAAATGTTTAAACTGAGAAAATGTATAATTTTAACCACTTCAGCCCCGGAAGGATTTCCCACTTTAGGACGAGAGCACTTTTTCCGATTCGACACTGCGTCGCTTTAACTGACAATTGCGCGGTCGTGCGATGTTGTACCCAAACAAAATTTGCGTCCTTTTTTCCCCACCAATAGAGCTTTCTTTTAGTGGTATTTGATCACCTCTGCGTCATTTCTGATCGCCGCTATAAACAAAAGAAGAGCGACAATTTTGTGAAAAAACCCAAATTTCTTACTTTTTGCTAAAATACAAATCCAAAAAAAAATATATAAAAAAACATTTTTTCCATCGTTTTTGGCTGATTTATATTTTTCCTCATATTTTTGGT
Organism: Glandirana rugosa; assembly: GCA_018402905.1. Taxonomy (NCBI): domain Eukaryota; kingdom Metazoa; phylum Chordata; class Amphibia; order Anura; family Ranidae; genus Glandirana; species Glandirana rugosa. Next base: position 149,891 of record BLSH010074675.1, on the reverse strand, counting down.
AAAAAAGATTGCAATCTGCGTTTATTGATTGGTTTGCGCAAAAGTTTCTGCGTTTGCGGATGATGAGAATTAATTTCTGGGGTTTTTATTTATTTATTTTTTTTTACTAGTAATGGCGGCTATCTGCGATTTTTAGCGGTACTGCGATATTGCAGCGGACATGTTGGACCATTTTGACACTTTTTTGGGACCATTGGCATTTATACAGCGATCAGTGCTATAAAAATGCACTGATTACTGTGTAAATGCCATTGGCAGTGAAGGGGTTAACCTGCTGGGGGCGCTCTAAAGGTTAACTGTGTTCCCTGGGCGTGTGTGTGGGCTGGCCTGGCTGGGGGAAGGGAGTGATCACGGCTTCCATATACAGGAAGCCTGTGATCACCGCCCTTCCCCTTCTGTCAGAACGGAGATCCATGTTTACTTACACGGACCTCCGTTCTCTCAATGCGGGGGGGGCATCGCGGGTAGCCGGCGGCGATCGAGTCCGCCCTACCTGCTCCCTGGCCCCCCCTTGGACACAGGGAGCATGCGAGCACGCCTCCGGCGCGCTCACAGCACTAGTTATCGCAGCCGCCGTCATATTACAGCTGTTTGCGATAACGAGCCACTCTGTCGCCGTCAGACTGCGGTTCATAATAAAATAAGGTCTTTTTGAAATTTCTGGAAGCAACAAGTCTCAAAAAAGTTAGGACAGGGCAATGTTTACCACGATGTAGCACTCCCTCTTCTTTAAACAACACTCTGTAAACATTTGGGAACTGAGGAGACTGAATGGGAGATGAGTGTTGTCACATTCTTGCTTGATATAGGATTCTAACTACTCAACCGTCCTTTTTTGTCGTGTTTTTTGTTTCAAGAGGAAAAAGACATTGTCTGGATTGGAGCATTTTCTGCTCTAAAACCTGGATATATCTTTCAGCATTAATGGTGTCTTTCCAGATGTGCAATCTGCCCATTCTATACAGACTCTAATGCACCTCCATACCATCAGAGATGTGGGCTTTTGAACTGAGCACTGATAACAAGCTGGAAGGTCCCTCTCCTCTAATCCGGAGGATACGGGGCCCAGGGTTACCAAAGAAATGCCAAATTTCAATTTGTCTTAACAGCAAAACAGTTTCCACTTTGCAATGAACCATTTTAACCACTTGGCGTCCACACTATAGCCGAAAGATGGCTAAAGCGTGGACCTAAAATGCCAGGAGGGCATCCCTGTATGTCCTCCAGTTCTCATGCCGCCCGCACACCCCCAGTTATTGGCCAATCACAGCGGCTCCTATACCATATGCTCAGCTGTCAGCCAATGACAGCTGATCACGGAAGTAAACAGACGCTGGTTACCTGCTTATTTTTTCCTTCACAGTGTCAGCGTAAAGAAAAGAATAAAGCCGGTAACTGGCTTCTGTTACAGGGACATCAGTCCCCTAAGTGCCCACCAGTGCCATCTACCAGTGCCCATCTGTAATGCTAATCAGTGCCCATCAGTGCTGCCACTCAGTGCCCATCAGTGTCTCATTATCTGTGCCTCCTGATTGGGGCCCACCAGTGCCACCTATCAGTGCCCATCAGTGCCACCTATCAGTGCCTATCAGTGTCACCTATCAGTGTCCATCAGTGCTGCCTATCAGTGCCACCTCTTCGTGCCACCTATAAGTGCCCATCAGTGCCACCTATCAGTGTCACCCATCAGTGCAGCCTCATCAGTGCCTCCTGATCAGTGCCCACCAGTGCCACCTCATCAGTGCCCATCAGTGCTGCCTATCAGTGCCACATCATCAGTGTCCATCAGTGCAGCCTAGCAGTGCCCATCAGTGCCACCTCATCAGTGCCCATCAGTGAAGGAGAAAAATTACCTGTTTGCAAAATGTTATGACAAATTATGAAAAAGTTTTGCTTTTTCATCAAAATTTGTTTATTTAGCAAAAAATAAAAAAGCCAGTGGCGTTTAAATACCACCAAAAGAAAGCACTATTTGTGTGAAAAAAAATTATAAAAATTACATTTGGGTACAGTGTTGCATGACATGGGGTGCTAAATGGGGCGTGATCACATATTAACACTCAAAATTCTGAATTAACCCTCTGTACACTGATGCATACGCATATTTTTGTATACCTTTGCATACAAGCAGGCATTCCCGGTACACATAAGTTGCCATGCATGTTGGCCAGCTGCATCAAAGTGATCCCACTGGGTCACAATGCTAGCTGAACAGAGCTACAGGTAGGACAGTTTATATACATATATTTCAGCACTGTGTTTAGCTGCTTGTCTGGAGTTTAGCTTTAACTGATAATAAGGATGTTTCCATGTAAATGTTATTAGGAAACCAAACACAATTAGCCTGGCTAATTTATTTTAGGACATCTAAAGACAGAACACAAGGATTCATTTCACTTATGGGAAATATATTCCCATGCACACTCTCCAGCGCTTGGAGGAGAAATATTAAACAGTATCGATTTGTAGAAAGTAGGGTCTGGCAAAGTTCCCGATCACGCTTTGACTAGATTTTATTTTGCCATTAGATGTTTGGCCTCAGTACCGTTCTGGCTGCCTCATCTCGGTGGCATGGTGTCAGATTCCAGATCAATTTTTATTGAATAGTTAATGTAGGAAGACAAGGCTACTATGGAGATGTCACAGACTGGATTAGAGAAATATGCAATAAATCCCTTAAAGGAAATCTGTACTGAGAAAAATACAAGGGCTGTCATACCTTCTTCTAAAAATGCTAATTTTCTGGCTGTCTCAATCCTTTTTCACATCACCTACCTGGAAAATGCATGCAGTAAAAAAAAGTAATTTGAGTCAGAACTCCTTAATTGTTTGTAGAATGTAATTTGGAAAATACTGAATAAGTTTGGCAGCCACACAGCTAGCATTGACAGAATAAGAGCTACCAGGCTTTGTAGGCTACCAGATAATGGTAGCCTACAAATTTCTCTCTGTACAGGTTTGCCTTTAACAAATAAATGAGCTTCCAAACAATTTTACCCTTTTTTCCTAACTGATCCCACCTTGCCCCTTGACAGATGTATACTTAACGAGGTCTGATGGGTGCAGCTTTTGGTGTTTGTTTACATTCAGCGGTGAAAGGCCCCCTCTTTTGGCCAGGTCATCGCAATACAGCCATATAGATGTCTTGACTGCTGAGGCCCAATAGGCCTAGGCATTAAACACTGTTAATGTACTTAACAATCCCCACTTGCCCCAATCCCATGTAAGAAGCAACACTTACAACCAATTGGGTTGGAAAGGGCAAGGCCACAGCTTTTATTTAAATTCCAAAACAGAACATGTGAACACTTTAAACCAGTGCCAGTCCCAGTTGAACTGTGAGCACGCTTTAACCTTAATTAGTTGACTTCCAAAGGGGGTCTGTCCTTACCATAAGTGCTGGACAGACAGCCTATTTCCAGTTTCCACTCCAGGGCATAGCCCATTACAGCAACTTTTAATGCTGGTAAGGTCAAGAAACCACAGCAAGCTGTGACAGACCATCCAAAGAAAAAATAGGGGTGGGCGGGCAGCTCTTCCATCCATGTTTCTTCTTAAAAGACCCAGAATTCCCAGGGGCAGTACTATTTCTGAGCTCAGGCCCAACCCATCCCCCATAACTTCACCCAATTTTGTCGGGCCATGCTCTCATCATTCAAGGCTCGCTTTCCCTAGGGGGGTTCAAGAGGCCTTCATTTGGGCCACCTTCCATCCATTCTAGGAGATGAAGGTAGACAAGCCCCATAGAAGTCTATTTGGCTGTACTACAAGGACAGGGCCAAGAGAGGGGGCCTTTCACCATGTAAAATATAAACAAACAACGGAGATTGCATCCATCAGCTCTCAGTATACACAGTATCTCACAAAAGTGAGTACACCCCTCACATTTTTGTAAATATTTTATTCTATCTTTTCATGTGACAACACTGAAGAAATGACACTTTGCTATAATGTAAAGTAGTGAGTGTACAGCTTGTATAACAGTGTAAATTTGCTGTCCCCTCAAAATATCTCAACACACAGCTATTAATGTCTAAACCACTGGCAACAAAAGTGAGTACACCCCTAAGTGAAAATGTCCAAATTGGGTCCAATTAGCCATTTTCCCTCCCCGGTGTTATGTGACTCGTTAGTGTCTCAGGTGTTAATGGTGAGCAGTTGTGTTAAATTTGGGGTTATTGCTCACAATCTCTCATACTGGTCACTGGAACTTCAACGTGGCACCTCATGGCAAAGACCATACAATGGTTTAACAGGACAGGTTCCACTCAGAACAGGCCTCGCCATGGTCGACCAAAGGAGATGAGTGCACGTCCTCAGCGTCATATCCAGAGGGAAATAGATGTATGAGTGCTGCCAACATTGCAGAGGTTGAAGGGGTGGGGGGTCAGCCTGTCAGTGCTCAGACCACACTCAACACACTGCATCAAATTGGTCTGTATGGCTGTCATCCCAGAAGGAAGCCTCTTCTAAAAATGATGCACAAGAAAGCCTGCAAACAGTTTGCTGAAGACAAGCATACTAAGGACATGGATTACTGGAACCATGCCCTGTGGTCTGCTGAGAGCAAGATAAACTTATTTGGTTCGGATGGTGTCAAGCGTGTGTGGCGATAACCAGGTGAGGAGTACAAAGACATGTGTGTCTTGCCTACAGTCAAGCATGGTGGTGGGAGTGTCATGGTCTGGGGCTGCATGAGTGCTGCCGGCACTGGGGAGCTACAGTTCATTGAGGGAACCATGAATGCCAACATGTACTGTGACATAATGAAGCAGAGCATGATCCCCTACCTTCAGAGATTGGGCCACAGGGCAGTATTCCAACATGATAATGACCCCAAACACACCTCCAAGACGACCACTGCCTTGCTAAAGAAGCTGAGGGTAAAGGTGATGGTCTGGCCAAGCATGTCTCCAGACCTAAACCCTATTGAGCATCTGTGGGGCATCCTCAAATGGAAGATGGGGGAGCGCAAGGTCTCTAACATCCACCATCTCTGTGATGTCATCATGGAAGTGTGGAAGAGGACTCCAGTGGCAACCTGTGAAACTCTGGTGAACTCCATGCAGATTTGCAGGTGTTCCGTGGGAGTTTTGAAAAATATTTAAAGTTGCTAGCATTTTGAAATCCTGAACATATCAAACAATTTAATTGCAAATCAATGTCGCAAAAATAAAAAAGTAACATATAAAAACGCAATCTCTGTCAGTCTGTCATTCATTGGTACCTTTCGTAAAGCAAGACTTGTGCGAGATCTCGATCGCTCTAATTAATAATAATAATTAATAATAATAGAGAATGATCCATTCCAACTTTGATGCTTATATATAAAGTAAGTTCATTGTTTAGCAGAGAAATGGAGAAATACTTGAGAAGCAAGGAAACAAGCGAAAGTACAAAGAAGATTACAATTGCTTCAATCTGATTTGTTCTCCAAAGCAGGCACATCCTTCACACTAATTGTAAAATTAAATATATATGTAAAAATAAATAGGTTCTTCACCACAAAAATTGTTAAATATTTTCAGGTGTGCCGTGACAATTTTTAGATCTTTTTGGTGCGCCGCAAGACAATAAAGTTTGAAAAACACTGCCTTAGGAGCATGAATGGGGAAAAATGTCTACATTGTTTCAACTGGCTCTTCAACATCGTTCATCCTGATTCACAAATGACAGATTGACTTTAACCACTTTTGACTTTTTTCAGGCTTAGAACACTTCTTTGGTCAGTAGAGGGGCCACTCATCCTTCCACTCCAGTATCTCCAGGGACTGCAGTTCACAATTCAAGCTTTCAGTAGCGCCACCTCTTGGCAAAATTCTGGTACTTCTATTGACACACATGAGCTTGTTATTTGACATGGAGGGATGAACAAAGTGAATGTCGAGAAGTATAAGCTCAGAGCTGCTACTCCTTATAAAGGGAAATGGGGGCGGGTAATAACAAAGGGGCAACATTTTTAAAATCCCAGAAATCCCTTTATTTTAGTTTGCCTGTTCATACTTTCCTGTCCCCCGATTCCGCCGGCGCTCTCCAAACATAGACTTTGTCCGCTGTTTTTGGCAGCGGTTTGGTGATGACAGTTTTGTGGTGTGTTTTACTGGCTGTTGTTTGTACCTCCTGTGTCTACCGCAATGACCCTTTTCTGCAGCTGCAAGTCAAGCTGCCCGCCTCGCGTGGCTCTTTAAAAGGGACCCGTATCTGTTTTTAATATAGACATTTTCAGATCGTTCAGGCTGGATTAAATGAAACGGATAAAATCTTTTCAAATGAAAAACCTCAAAAGGAATCGGTTGACATTCGTAAAGTCATATTATGTTCCTTTCTGGGTCATAAAAAAACAGAACTTTAGCAGAATTAAAAGAGATATTCTGTTCTGTAATCTAAGATATAGTTTATGAGTTCCTACTTAATACTCTGCAATAGATGGCGGAGCATTCATTAGCAAGTTATAAACTCGATAAAATAAAGATACTGTTTCCCTTAACATTGTAATATATCATGGCCAGTTACAATGTCAACTATAATCACACCAAAATGTTCACTTAAAATTTTCCTTAACCTCTTCTACAGCTGCTGGTGGTGATCGGAAACCTTCTGATGCATGCTTGCAATTGGGAGCTTTCCGATCATGTGACTGCTGTGACAGCCAATCACAGTGGTCACATGACCCGAATGACTGCTTCCTCTATAAGCTCTTAAAGGGCCGGGAGGAGGCGGTGGGAAGGGGTTAAAGTAGAACTAAATTCATGTATTTAGTAATCTCAGATAAAGAAAGAGCGGAATATAACCCCTGCCAGGTTTTTTTTGCCACCTGTGTCCCATTGGGGACATTTCACTTCCTGTGACATCGCCAAAACAGGAAAGGAAGAAGTAATCCATCCAAGGTGAGGGAATCCCTTGTTGTCACCAGGGTCACCAGAACTAGTGTCCTCATTGGAAAATGTCCCCTCTATTACTATTCTGGGGCAACCCAACAAAAATTGGATTTTCCTCCTTTCTAATAGGGGCACAGACAGCAATAAAAACCTGACAGGTGTTCTAATCCCTCTCCACTCTGTCCAAAACTAAAAAAAAGTTTTGCCTTTAATCATACTTTAACTACTTGCTGACCGCCTTATAACACATTTATTGCACATCCGGGTATCGGGTGCTAGTGTGTGCTGCCGGCGGCTCGTTCCTGCTGTGAATCTACACAGCAGGAAGTAATCAGCAGGTCCCACGAACCCGATGTTTGCCAGCACCCGCTGATCATTCTGTACACAGGCAGAACAGCAATCTACCTATGTAAACAAGGCAGATTGTCATTCTATCAGTACAGAAGGCATGGATCCTGTGTTCCTGCAAAGCAAAGACACCGATCCATGCCTTCCACTAGTAAAAGCATCTCCCCCCACTACACTGAAACACTAGCTAGGCACACAGTTAACCCTTTGATCACCCCTGATGTTAACCCCTTCCCTGTCAGTGTCATTAGTACAGTGACAGTGCATATTTTTAGCACTGATCGCTGTATCAGTGTCACTGGTTCAAAAAAAAAGTGTCAGTTAGGTGTCCATTTGTCCGCCGCAATATTGCAGTCCCGCAATAAGTCGCTGATTGCCACCATTACTAGTAGAAAAAAAAAATTATAAAAATTCCATAAATATATCCCATAGTTTGTAAACGCTATAACTTTTGTGAAAATCAATAGACGATTATTTACCAAAAAATATGTAGCAGAATAAATATTGGCCTGAATTGATAAAGAAATTCGATTTTTTTACATATTTTTATTGGGTATGTTTTAGAGCAGAAAGTAAAAAAATTGGGGGTTTTTTTCAAAACTGTCAGTATTTTTTGGTTTATAGCGTAAAAAAATAAAAAAGACAGAGGTGATCAAATACCACCAAAAGAAAGCTCTATTTGTGGGGAAGAAAGGACATACATTTTTTTGGGGTACAGCATCGCACGACTGTGCAACTGTTAGTTAAAGTAACGCAGTGCCGTATCTCAAAAAATGGCCTGGTCATGAAGGGAGGTAAATCTTCCAGAGCTGAAGTGGTTAAATCAGGGGTTATATTACTGTGCTTCAGACTTTAGGGGACTGAACTGTGACCAGCATAGAGTAGAAAATGTCTCTGCATTAGTGGGAACAAACAATGCCCCATCTTTGGTGTCAGTGAGTGGAACTGTGCTCCGTTCTTTGTGTCATTGGGCCCCATTGTTGCTGTCACTGAAAGTAACCATGCCCCATTGTTGGTGTCATTTGGAGGAATTGTGCTCCTTCATTAGTGTTGGTGCCCCAAGGGCCAGATAATAGCAGACATAGGACCATAGCTGGCCCCTAAGCAGCAGTTTGGTGACCACTCTTTTAAAACATCTCTAACTAGGAAGAAAAGCTGTCTTTTCTTTGGGTTTCTTAAAGTGGAACTTCAGTCATTTTTTCATCTTTCCATCTACTAAATCCTCTGTCCTTGTTGTTTTAAATTTAAATAGTAAAACATTTTTTTCTGCCAGTAAATACCTAATACAGCCCACTTCCTCTTTCTTGCCTGGAAAAAAAAGCCTCAGCTTTTGACATCATGCACAGCTCTCTCTCTCACTCTCATGAGAGTTTGCCAGGAAGGGAGGGGGTGAGTCATAAGAGGGCCAATGAGAGCTACAGAGCTGGAGGTGTGCCTCTGTGTGTCTGTGTAAATCCAGGAAGAGAACAGGCAGCAGCTTCAGCTGCCCACAGTTAAAATGATTGCAGCCAGACTTAGTGAAGGGAGATTTCTGCAGCATATTTAGCAAGTACAGAATCACAGTATATATAAAATAATATGCAAAAGGGTTGGAGGGAAGCTTCAGAATGGCGAAGACGTTTTTATAATAAATTATGTGAGCAGACTGCAGTTCCTCTTTAAAGTATAGCTTTTTTTTTTTTTTTGTCAGTGTGTGAAATGGTAAAACATTTGGCAAGTTTTTACTGTTGTATTGGTTGCAATTTGTTGCAATCACGTAACCACACAGTATGCTAATATTACATAAAGGTTTAGCAATAGTTATCCTTTTCATAACAGAGGTGAATGAAGGAAGCCTAGATGGCTGGACCAAATTTGGCAGCATCAGTTCATGTTGGTAAACTGGACAAAAACTATAAGGACACACTTGGTTTTTATTTGGTACATTCTTTCAAAAAATATGCTGCTCATGTTTTGTTAAAAGCTGAACATTTTTAAAAATGTAAAAAAAAACAAAAAAAAAAAACATGGTTATCTTTAGGTAATTACAGTTTTTTTAATCATACATGTTTTCAAATGATGTTGCGCAATGTGCGAATGCGCACAGCCTTCCTAGATATAGCGGTCACTGTGCCTTTCTCAATGTGAGGCTCACATGTGGTTTTGAACAAACCACATGTGATCAATATGATTGGCTGTCGTGGTGATAACATAACCAGAAACCACACTGATTGGTTCCTGAGTGTTAGTTGAGGCCAACAGATGTCAGTGACAGCATGGTATAAAACTAGAAGCACTAAATCTGAAAAGAAAAAAAAAAGTTTTTTTTGTCTTACATGTAAATTCCTTATCTTGGAGTACAGTAAAGGACGCAGGGCCGATATTTATAGACCATGTGCTACTACTCTCAGGAGGTCTGCATATAATCCATGGATTATGAATATCAGTCCTGCATCCTGTACTGTATGAATAATGTAGCCCCTTTGTCCTGAACAGGGGCTACTAAGTCAATGTTCTTTTTGGCTGGGCTGTAATTAGCTCAGACTGATTGTATAGTTCTTCCCTTTTCGCCAGTAGATGTCACTGGTATCACTGGTCATAGTATGAGGTTTCACACATAAAACTAAGATAATTATTTATATTTCCTTCAGCCAATCCAGTATGAGGTTTATGCCACTGGTGCATGCGGGTGGTGGTGGGGGGTATAAATACATGGTGCGTGTTGGGGGATGATATAAATATTAGGGCCCAGCCATGTTCTTGCCTTCTTTCCCTGGGCCCCAAACCAAGCTCTGGTTCGGGGCCTAACATGCTGACGTGCTTGGTCTGGAGGAAGCTGCGCCAATGAGGGGAGGCTCCTTTCTGGAGAGAGCCAGGAAGAAAGCTGATCTCTCAGAAGGGCCTAGTGACTCATTCAAGGACGCACTGAAACTTGGAAACGTGCTTACAGTGATGCTGAGTCGGCTGACATTGTGAAGCTGGACATTGATCTGGATCTGCAGAGTCTGTAAGGGATTCACTATGGTATCTGGGGCTCCTAACCCTCACCTCCATAACTATTCTGTAATAAAGCTTTCAAAAGACAAGAGTCACTGATGCCCAGCATTCTTTCTCAGTCCCCCCAATTTAGCCATGGACTCAGCCCTGGGGTGAAATTCTAGCCCATCCCTGACCTCTGGAGGTGCTATCCTGCCTTTGGGGTGTCAGAGGGGTGCTGCATTAAGATATTTTACTCTATTTTTAATTAGGTAAATATAAAACAATGCATATGAATTTTTTATATTTATATATCCAACCAGCAGATGGAACTCTAGCATCCCTTCCACACATTTTTTCATTTTCTCTTTAACCCCGGTTGAAAACAGCTTGTTCTTTGCCTAGCTCAGTATCCAATGTTTCAGCAAGAGAGCCTAAAAGGAGACAACCACCGCTATGCTCCCTTTTTACAAACTCATTGTACTCTGGGAATCCTTTGTCATGCCAATATTTATTTGTATAACTAAGAATGCATGTATCCTATATAAATACATATTAAACTAAACAGGTATAAAAGTTTGCAAATCGACAAAACAATGCGTAATAAAATCCACCCATAAAACGTTGTCTTTAATGCCCCTTTCACGACTTTGCTTCAATTTTGCCACAATTTTGCTGCGACTTGAAGCAATGCCTGTGTTATCTTGAGGTCTATGGATCTCAAGCTGCATCAAAGTCGGACCAAAGCAGTGCAAAGACTAATTTGAAGTTGCTGCGACTTGAAGTCACACAGATATGAATGGTACTCATTGGAAATCATGGGGTACCAAGTCGCAGAACAAGTCGCACAAGTGTGAAAGAGGCCTAAAGGTCTCACGGAACTTGTTTACATTTACAGCATGTATGAAATTTATATTCAAAATCCCATAGAAAGGGCACGCTGAGCCTCTCCTCCTGTTCCTCTTATCTCCAGCATCCCCTGGCTTCTACTCTACGTCTCACTAATGCACACCTGAATGAGACATTCTTTTGTCTGTAGGAAGAACACTAAATACCTAGGGCACTTTCCTCTTGTAATGGCTGCATTGCCTGTCTGCTAATGTGCTGTCTTCTGGGGATAATTACTAAAAGCACAAATGTTCTTATAAAGTCTGCCAACAGGTATCCCATGTCACTGCGGACTGCATATAGTGTTTCTTTATTATATGTACCACTTTCTTGCATCGGGCGTTTGCCAGTTTTATATTGGTTTAAGTCAGGTTTTCTAATGCTACCCTCCAACGTCTGCACTTTTATCCACTGTACTGTATAATATATTCCTGGGATGTTTTGCTGTTGAGCAGCTGTATCTGGGTTGTTGTGAACATGATTGAAAATCACTATATAACAAATTATTATGAATATATTTGACTGTTTTATACCAGTTTTGGCATATTTAAACTGAACTGTAAGCAGGTATGCATTTATTTAAAGAACATTAAATGTGCTGTATTTTAACACACTAGCATAACTACATGAATTTTTCTAGATAATAGCTTTCTGTATTTCTAGCACAGTACTGGCGATGGGCTATAGAATGACAGCAAAGGGCTCTATGGATTTGCACAATGCACAAATGCACAAGTTGTAATGTGAATACTGTGCTGTCCCATCAGCGCCCTGTTGTGTGTAGAACTGGGCCACAAACGAGGCTTGTTTTACTTAAAGAGTAACTCCACTTCTGCTGACTCACCCTCATCCCCTCAGGGTCAGTGCGACCTGTTTCTTCTCTGAAGAAAGAGTTGTTTGTTCAATTATATTCTTTGGATACTGATTCTGGATGGGAAGGTCTGGTTCATTATAATCAGCCGATGTACTCTCAGTGTTCTAATGCGAAAAGCTGCAGTGTCTGCATCCCTTTAGATGTATTAATAAACCTTGTAAAGTATCTAGCCAAAGCTAAAATTCCTATTGCAGGGGTTGCCTAAAATTCCACTTGAATCTTAGTGCAGACTTCTGGGAAAATCAGTGAGCCAATCACACAAGCAGGAAATGAGGCGCTCTGTACACCAACGGTTAACAGTACGCACCCAGGTTTTCATATGGCATTGAATTTTAGTTTAACTACTTCAATACTGGACACTTTGACCCCCTTCCTGCCAAGGCCAATTTGCCATTTCCAGCATTGTCTCACTTTGAATGCCAATTACTGTCATGCAAAACTGTACCAAAATTATTATTTTTCATCATTTGTTTGAGACAGATCTTTCTTTTGGTGATATTTAATCACCACTGGGTTTTAATTTTTTTGCCATATAAATATTTTTTCGCTATATAAAAATACCAACATTTTTGAAAAAATGTCTTTGGTAAAAGTAATCCAAATCAGTGTAAATTATTTAGCCTGTGAAAGTTAAACTATGATATACTGTATATATTTAAAAACATCTCATGTCTTGAGGCCCTAAAATGGCAAGACAGTAACAACACCCCCAAATAACTCCCTTTTGGAGAGTAGACACCCCAGGTATTTAGTAAGAGGTATGATGAGTTTTTTTTTAGAATTGTAATTTTGTTGTCACTTTATTTAGTGGAGAATTAAGAAATCAAATAAAATGTGCTTTTCTTTTCACATTTTTTTTTACCAGAGCAGTATAGCATCACTGCATGACTGGTATGGCCATGATCAGGGCCACTTACTGGTGACAGTATGTAAAAAAAAACAACCTTTATTTTTCAAACTTTTTTTCTTTGTTTAACCGCTTGCCGGCCGCTGATCGGCAATTGACGGCGACAGTGTGGCGCTCCTGCGTAAATCGCCGTCATATGACGATGGCTGCGAGATCGCGCCCAGTGTCCGGGGAGGGCCAGGGAGCGGGTGCGGCGGATTCGATCTCCGCCGGCCACCCGCGATACCCCCCCCCCCCCGGAGTGAAAGAACGGAGGTCCGTGTAAGTAAACATGGACCTCCGTTCTGTGTGAGGGGGAAGGGCTGTGATCACAGCCTTCTTCTACATGGAAGCTGTGATCACTTCCCTTCCCCAGCTAGGGCAGTCCCCCCACAGTTAGAACACGCCCAGGGAACACAGTTAACCCTTAGAGCACGCCCTGCAGGTTAACCCCTTCACTGCCAATGGCCTTTACACAGTAATCAGTGCATTTTTATAGCACTGATCGCTGTATAAATGCCAATGGTCCCAAAAAAGTGTCAAAATGTTCCGACATGTCTGCTGAAATATCGCAGTACCGCTAAAAATTGCAGATCGCCGCCATTACTAGTAAAAAATAAAAAAAAAAATAAAAACCCCAGAAATGAATTCTCATCATCCGTAAACGTGAGCACTTTTGCGCAAACCAATCAATAAACGCCGATTGCGATTTTTTTTATTACAAATATGAGAAAGAATATAAATCGGCCAAAACCAATGAAAAAAAGTGTTTTTTTATATTTTTTTGGATTTGTATTTTAGCAAAAAGTAAGAAATTTGTTTTTTTTTGCAAAATTGTCGCTCTTCTTTTGTTTATAGCGGCGATCAGAAACGACTCAGAGGTGATCAAATACCACCAAAAGAAAGCTCTATTTGTGGGAAAAAAAGAACGCAAATTTCGTTTGGGTACAACGCCGCACGACCGCGCAATTTTCAGTTAAAGCGACGCATCGCCGAATCGCAAAAAGGGCTCTGGTCCTAAAGGGGGAAATCCTTCCGGGGCTGAAGTGGTTAACACATATTTTTTATATACTGTCACTAGAGCTATATGTCACTATAATGACTCTGTGGAATCAGCATCTGACTTATAGCTCTTTGTCTTGTTGACTAAGCTCTACAGTAGAGCAAACTTCATTAGCAGGTCTTCATTAGCCCTTGGGGTATAAGAATCAAATGATGGGACAAAAAAAATGGAAGCAGTGTTCTCTGATGATATTGGACCTTAAATCAAAGTGGAGAAACCGACTCAATATTTTAGATGACCTATAAGTAATCTTGTCAATAAAAAAAATATTTTAAGACCCTTCAACCTCCTCAAAGTAAAACCAGCAGTCTATAGTATTTTAACATTTATGGTTTATGTATGAATAAATAGATTTTTATGGGATACATCTCTATCCTACTTTTTCTTAAAGCGGTTGTCTACCCTTTTTGTTTACTTTTACCTACAGGTAAGCCTAGAATAAGGCTTACCTGTAGGTAAAATGAATATCTTCTAAACCTGTATGGTTTAGAAGATATTCCCTTTCCAATTTAATAAATCGTTACGGCGCATGCGCCGTGTATGTTCCGGCGCATGCGCCGTATATGTCTCGGCAAAAGCCGGCATTCGTTCCGGACCCTGCCGGGGAAAACGAGCCCCGCGCGCATGCGCGGGGGTGACGTCTCGCGGCTCCGGCCAGTCACAGCGCCGGAGCCGCGTACCCGGAAGCAAGATCCGGGTGAAGATGCCCGCTGCCACGGAGGGGACCAGGCGGCTCGGTCGGATCTTCGTTCAAGGTGAGTATTTCATAATGAGCTAGTATGCGGTGCATACTAGCTCATTATGCTATTATCTTGCAGGTTTTTATTTTTTTTAAAAAAAAAATTTGAGTAGACAACCGCTTTAAGGAGAATATAGACATTGAATAAATATTTGTGTATTGTTCTGTAGTAGTCCATAAAGCAGGGTTCTAGTGAATAACAGCCAGTAACTGCACATCAACTCTATGTTTTGATTTCCCAGACAAGAGAAAAATCTCTCTAGTTGTAGTTAGCGGATACAATGATAAAATCCTGATAATTTTATTTCAGCTCTTCTGTTCCTAGTTAGTCGTTTGTTAGGTGAACACAAGCTATTGACATTTTTTTAAGTCATACTGGTACCTGATCAGACAAGTACTGATGATTTTTTGGTGAAGGGGGCCATATTGCGCAAGCCATTGGTGGTCTGCAATCATAAATAAATTTTTTAAGCATTAAGATGGATTCCAGGTATGAATATTTTATGCATGGTTACATGGGTCCAGGTTGCTATGATATATGTACTGTATATAGTACAAACAAATGGCCACTGCCCACACCTATAACTGGCCTTTGCAGCAAGGAGAACATGGAAGGGCAACGCATGCAAAACAAAACCAAAAAAATTCCAAGCTTACCTTACGGACCAGCAAATATACCCCAAAAAATACTGGGGTGCCTTAACAGGGCTCTGTAGCTTACGTATGTGTTTTCAAATGTGTGCAGACTAAACCTGTTTTTAACCCATACTGTTAGGATAATTTGGTTGGTTGCAAGCTGGTCGGTAAGTTGAGCTTGGAATTTCTTTGGTTTTGTTTTGGATATATGTACTGTACATACCATACCTGGCCTATGAACCTAAAAGCTGAAAATCACTAAAGTAGACACCACTACTCCAGTCAACCCTACTTGCGGAGCAGATGATCTGCAGCATTCATGAACACATTTGGTCAACTGCTCGGCATGGGTGCCATTCAGAGAATGCTCTGAATTTTCTTAATGAATGCAAAGAGTTCTCTGATTGGACGAGATGGAGAGTATGATATCACCACCCCGCTTCTTTACCTCCTCCAATCAGAGAACACTTTACCTTAATCAAGAAAATGCAAAGCATTCTCTAAATGGTGCCTGTGCCAAGCAGCTGACTTCCTTTATTCAGAATATAACAGGGCAGCCACTCGGCAAGCGTCTACTTGAGTGGTTTCCGTCTTCCAGGGGCATTCCTTAAGTATGGTACATATAGTTATATTATCCCAAGCTGGACTATGTAGCTACAAATAAAATATCCATATCTGGAATTTTCTTTATATGTCTTAAAAACACTTATGATTGTACATGTATCCTATAGTGTAAACAG
This sequence comes from Glandirana rugosa, assembly GCA_018402905.1. Lineage (NCBI taxonomy): Eukaryota > Metazoa > Chordata > Amphibia > Anura > Ranidae > Glandirana > Glandirana rugosa. Next base: position 133,884 of record BLSH010074675.1, on the reverse strand, counting down.
AAACTACTGCATATACAAGCCTGGCAAGGCTAGTGCCTTGGCCAAAATCATTCAATTCCCACCATAAAGGAATAATAAGTGTAATTCATCTGTTTCTGCTATTGCTACATGGGGAATGAACTTACTAAAACCGGTTCCGTGATCGGAACGGTCCGAACATATACGTCATCAAAGACAAATGTGATATCCTATGTACATGTTAGTATTCACAAAAATTCTGTATATTTCTTTTAAGGTCTATACCTATAAAATAAACATCGATGTATCAGGTCGAACCCTATTATATTGATATACATGGTATGAATTCCTTACGGGGACCTTCTGCCTTTGGTGAGTTCATCTGCGAACGGCTCACCGACGGGACAATATAAGACTTATTTCCTTCAGTCGACGAACCGTGTCCGTGGTAA
>BLSH010074675.1:109717-130974 GCA_018402905.1 Glandirana rugosa | reverse complement strand
GGAAAATAATAAATGGTTTTCAAAATTTTTTACAAATAAATATGTGAAAAGTGTGGCATGCGTTTGTATTCAGCTCCCCTGAGTAAATACTTTGTAGAACCGCCTTTCACTGCAATTACAGCTGCAAGTCTTTTTGGGGATGTAATTTTTGCCCATTCTTTGCAAAATAGCTCAAGCTCTGTCAGATTGGATGGAGAGCGTCTGTGAACAGCAATTATCAAGTCTTGCCACAGATTCTCAATTGGATTTAGGTCTAGACTGTGACTGGGCCCTTCTAACACATGAATATGCTTTGATCTAAACAATTCCATTGTAGCTCTGGCTGTATGTTTAGGGTCGTTGTCCTGCTGGAAGGGGAACCTTCGCCCCAGTCTCAAGTCTTTTGCAGACTCTAACAGGTTTTCTTCGAAGATTGCCCTGTATTTGGCTATATCCATTTTCAAATCAGCTCTGACCAGCTTTCCTTTCCCTGCTGAAGAAAAGCATGAATACTTTTTCAAGGCACTGTAAGTCCTAGGTGGCACCTCTCAAGATATAAATAGTGGGTTGGGTTTGAGAGAGTGGAAGTTTGGGCAGGGAATCTGAGAAGACAGAAGTTAAATTCTAAAGCTGGACCCCATGGGACAAGGTGGGGCCCTTTCTGGAGAGATATAGCCATTCTAGCAATGGTATTCCCCAGCTGGGGGATACTTGGAGAGACCCCTATCCCCTAGATAGGACTAGCACTGGGGAAAGGATAACAGAGACCCAACATGTGGAGAACTGCAGAAAACTGCTATCAAAACTAGAGAGAAGATGTATGCCCTAACACTCATCAAAATAATTTCTTGTTCTTACTGGGGACCAATTCATAGAACTGATACCCGGCTTGGCCGAAGAGGAAGCTGGGTTATGTTGTGTCAAGGTATTGTGCATGCAATAGTGAACTGTGTTTTTATTTGCTCCTTTTTGGAACAAGGCCCACACTAACATAAGAATAGGCACAAGGCCTGTTAGTGGTACCCAGGGATGCAACTTATACCAACATTTTCTTGGATCTGCCTACACCCTGCACCCTGCATGGGAGTTTAGCTCAGATTAGCAAACTAAGTAGAGTGGGTTGGGTTTTTAACCCTTTACTGCCTGAAACTTGTAAGTTAATGTTTCCCTGCATGATGCCCCATTCTGGGGATACATTAATCTATGTTCTCCCTTTGGTATCTAGCAGGCGACACTTTCTGTCCCCACTGGAAAACCAATCAGAGTGGTTCCAGATCATGTGAGCATTACATCAGTTATGACAAAGTAATCACATGCAAGCTGAAGGCCTAATTCAAAACAAAAATGGTTGCAGCTTGTAGTATGGCAGTGTGGATTTGTTTAATACTGTAATTGTGTGGTTACAATTATAGCATGGAAAATAAATAATTAAATCATTTAAAAAAATGTAAAAAGAACTGACACATTGCATAGGAAAGCACAGAGAGATTCAATTTCGATGACAGAAGAAAACAGTAACCAGGGGAAAAAAAGCAGCTTGAACTTCAGCTTTAAAGAGGAAGTAAACCCTGATGGGGTTTACTTCCTCTATATTCCCCTGAAAAGTAGAAGCATAATGGGTTACTATGCATAGCATCTTAGCCCATTATCTGTCACTTACCTGCAAACGAAGCCTGCGACATCCAGCGATGTCCCCCGTGCTGACCGCGTCCATTTTCAGTCCCTCTTACTTCCGGGGCTGCGACTCCGGCTCTGTGACTGGCTGGAGTTGTGTGACGTCACTCCCACACATGCGCGTGGGAGCCACCAGTCACGGCCCAATCACAGTGAAGAAACGGCACGGAGGCTGTTTCTTCACTGCACATGTGTCGAAATGACGTCGGCACATCTAGTACACTGTATATCTCCTAAACCGTGTAGGTTTAGGAGATATTCAGGGCACCTACAGGTAAGCCTTATTATAGGCTTACCTGTAGATTAAAGTGGTTGTCACAGGTTGACAACCACTTTAAGCCAACTATATGTCTATTTAGGGTTTATATCTATTTTAAAGTAGAGAGTATTTTACTACATGACACATACTCTTTTAAGCTAAGAAAGTGTCAATAGATTCATTTTAAAAATTATACTTCCTGCTGGGGAAATTGACACTGTGAGGATACTTTTATGTTTAGTAATAAATAGTAACCAGTCGCCCTTTTATCAGCTTGCAATGGACCAGCAGCAGTGCGAATTCTATAATGGAGGACTATCATTTGCTTGACCACAATCAGAGACGCTTACCCTGCCATACCAGGCTGTAATTACAGTGTCATGATACAATAGGATGTTCTGCAATAGAATCTTTGTCTTAAACCAGACATTGCAATTTACTTGGAACCTTTGAACTGCTCAATCCCAAGTAGTTACATCAGCGAGATCTATGATCAGAAAGCTGAAATATGCTTGTGGTTTTGGTACAATCTGCCAGAGCTGAGATTTGACGTTTATTAGTCATTTAAGCTATTCACCCGACTCCCCAGGGCCAGTTTATCCTCTGACTGATGGTAGCCTATTGCATCTAATGAAGAGTATTTCGTTTTAACTGACCTCTGTTGCTGGCAAGATCAGTACAGATTTCTGAAGAAATTAGAACTTACATTTACATATTACATTTAACCAGAAAGGCCATATTTAAAGATAGAGCCGACATGATTTAAAAAGTATTTTTGTGGAAGCTCTGCCCCTTGTATCACATGGTTATTTTAGTAAAAAACGAATGTAGAAAGTGCTATTGGAGGCAATATGCTGTCTGCTTTAGGCTACATGCACACAGGCATATATATTTATGCTCCTAATATGTTCCCAGAAGTTGGCAGAAAAAATGCCTCTAATGTTGCGTATGTATGAAGGTTTATGCACATAAGTATGTGTGTTTATATAGGGTTACATGTGTTTGACATCTAGGTGTAAACTCATTTTATTGGCTAGAAAATGAATTTATTCTAGTCACTGGATTAATTTTTTGCAATAAAATTTTTATTAAGAAATTGAAAAAAAGACAATCGTAAAGTGATTTACAAAAATGGAATTGAGAATACTACTCATGTCATAGCGTCACTCACAATTGAATCCACTGGAATAAATTTAATGCGCATAATATGGGATCTTGAATTATGCCAGAAAAAAACTCCTCTCCAAGCGCAGGTTTGGGGCATTTATTTTTTTACGCCCCTGAGTGCTGCTCTGAAATACACCTGTAAATGACACAATGCGCATATGCATGTTATATAATCTAGAGCTGTTTCAGAGGTGTAAAAAAAATATTTAGAACAACTTTTTTTCTTTCAATACATTTTTATTGAAAACTTTTGAGGAATACAATGTATAACAGTGGCGACTGGTGCTCACTTTTTTTGGGAGGGCGGCAAACAAACCTGGCCCCCCTCACCCCCCCATCGCTCACTCAATTGCCCACTTGCTCACCCGTCGCCTGTCAGCCCCATCAAGGTCACGGCTTTGACGGCTTACCCCCCCCCCCTTCATCTTCTCCTGGGTCCCAGCGGTTACTTCTCCTCTTGGCCAATCTGGTCTTAAAACACCCGGCCAATCGGGTATTAGGATTTCTGGCCAATCTGGTCTCAGGACCCGCATCCTGATTGGCCGGGAGATGAAGCAGGAAGGCATTAGCAAATATTAAATCACTAATGTCACACAAGTGGGAGGGCTTGGGGTGCAGTGTTCTGTGCCCTGAGCCCACCCTTTTTGAAGCCTCAGGCTCTAATCATGTGATTCAAAAAAAAAAAAACCATTGAAATCCATGCGCCCGCTGCCCTGCATGGAGATTAAGGGCCGGGCGCGAGAATTAGGGGGGGCGGCTCCCCTGCACCCCTTATGAATGGCAGCCACTGGTGCGTAACTGTGATCAGATATAGGGATTAAAAATGTATCAAGAAAAAAAGTACAGTGGAACCTCGGATTGTGAGTAACGCGATTAACGAGCGTTTTCAAATACGAGCAGTTTATTTTAAAAAATCATGCAATACCGCATGTGACCAGAGGTGCGGGGGCGCTGGTGAGGCTCGGAGATGCTCGGAAGCATTCAGAAATACTTGGAAATACCAAAAGTGTAAATAGCTCCCGAGCGTTTCCGAGTGTCTCCGAGCCTCACCAGAGCCACCACACCTCTGGCCACATACGGTATTGCATACACCAGCGCCCCCAGACTTCTGGCTACTTACAGTACTGCATTGACAAGTAGTCACTGTGGAATGAATGAACTGAGATTCCATTGTTTCCTATGGGGAAACATGCTTTGATATACGAGTGATTTGGATTACAAGCATTCTCCTGGAATGGAATATGCTCGTAATCCAAGGTTCCACTGTATGTCTCTTTTTTTCACCCTGCACCGCTGCAGCACATTGGTGTAACTGAACTCATAAGGCTTCAATGTAAATGGCCTTGTTTATGCGTTGGGACTTCTTTGGGTAAGGTTCTTGCAGAGAAACATATCATATATAACATATTCTAAGGTGCCCCTAGAGACATAGGAAGCCAATAGGTGATCAACTTACAGAAGTTCAACCAAAAATTAAACATATTCTTGCCTTTAGTACCAGAACCATCTTTTGTGAAATATGAAAGTGATTTTCCTAGGTTCTCATTCCCGTTTGAAATATGGTAGTGCTGTGATTGTAATGATTACAGAGCAGCACCAATTCCCACTGAGCCTTCTAAAAGGGATCGGTGACAAGATCAGTCTTCATCATCATCCCTGGCAAGCCTTCTAACGTGCCGTATCCCTGCCAATGAGGGGTTTTCCTCCACCTGGCTTACAGTCCATTAATGTAATGTAAATTCCTGCATATGTTTGAATTAATATCTGATATCTCTGTCTATTATCCACTAAATCCTTGTTTAATTTCAAAGAATTAGGAACACTATGAATTAAACATTTTAATTACAGATTATGTAGGTCAGTGGAGGGTGTCATATATTATCTTAAATTATTGGTATGAAAAGAGGGGGCAAAGGCGACACCTTCTACAAGAGCCCTTGAGACTGAATCTCCACTTAACAGCACCCAGATGAGAACATTTTCATGTATGAAAGTCCTTCAATTTGCCATTTCCATTGCTCTTACACAAATCAAACTACATTCCTGAAAATGTTCGCACGTTTTTTCTAAACAGGGAAACGGTATCAATTATACAGTATGAATGACAAAATCAAAATAGGTTGTTGACTCTGTTAAAGCCAGTGGATAAAAATAGTCAGGCATTTATCATTTCAAGACACAAGTTTTTTAAATCATCAGCCAGCATACAGGGTTTTATTTAAAATATCAATTTTTTATACTAATTTTCACTGAAATCTGTATTTTGACCAAAATGCTTTCATAGTGAAGGTTGTAAATCGGTCAGTTTAGAAACGGAACATAATGTATAATAGCAGCATTACTTCCCCTATTATACATAACAGCTTTCCGTTGCTAAGGATGCTGGCTTGTGCAGGCACCACCGAGTTCTTAACGACCAATGATATCACCTGGCCCCATTCACTTTCCCTACTCATTCACTCATCTTCCCCCAGTTATGTTACATGCTTGGAAAAGGGTCTGGTATAAAATTTTGGGGATCCCCCATGTTCCTTTCACTTTTGCATGGGGTCCCCCATAAATCCATACAGGCCTTAAAGGGCCTGGTATCAATTATAGGGGAGCCCTCACACCATTTTTTGTGTGGCTATTGTCCATTAACACCAATAGCAGAGTCTTCTCTAGGATAAGGGTCTGGTATAGATTAATGGAATCCCCAACTGCTGTGCTTACAAACAGAACAAAGCGGATGACAACTGTCATTTCACTGAAAATGAAAACACAATTTTAATTTTGTAAATGTCAGTAATTGTTGCTGTAAAAGGGTTGTTTACATCTCACAGTACCAGTTCACAGGCAGGGTCAGAGCACCCCCATGGATGTTATTGAGTTGATACCGGTATCGGTGCCGATCCTAAGCATTTGCACGAGTATCGGTATTCATGCAAATGTACAGATACCTGAAACTGATACGTTCAGGCTCAGTTCTTTCCTCTGTCAGCGGGATTTCCCCACTGACAGATGAAATGTAAAAAAAAAGCCACCAATTATCGATTGTTAAGGAGCAGGCCATCACGCCCTTAACAACCAATGACTCATTCAGCTGTCAGTGGGGTTCCCCTGTTGACATCTGAAATGTTAAAGAAGTCTGGCAATTGAAGCTGTAAAAAAAAAAAAGCAGCCGGGCAATGTTTATCAACAACATTGTTTAGCTGCTGAAACACTAAGATAAAAAGAAACATTGTTTCTTTTTGAATCTTTCTGTTTCTTCATCTATAGATCAAAGGGATGAACTTCAATCTGCAGATGAAATCCGTTTAAAGTGGTTGAAACTCTATTACACCACTTGTACCTACAGGCAAGCCTATAATAAGGCTTACCTGTAGGTACTGTGAATATCTCCTAAACTTAATTTCAAGCAATGTGGTTGCAACGCTCTGCACAGTGGAGAAAATCCAACCTCAAAGTGGTAGCCAGGGTGCCTGCGCTGTGATGTGTTCCCACACACCATACAAATTAGTATTCAAGAGATAAGAAGAAACAGCCGGCAACTCCGTGATCCTCTATTGATTTATTTGTAGACCACACCAGTGAGTACAAGAATACGATGGGCAGACTAGTTTCGGCAAACAAGCCTTGATCACTGCAGTGATCAAGGCTTGTTTGGATATAGAAGGGGTATGTACCGCGCTTATGGGTTCATGTACTCGGCTGCTGCCCTCCAGTAATTCCCTCCCGCAGGTGGGATATGAGATTGATAATGGTTGTGCCTGGATGTGGCACTGTTTGAGTAGTGGGAGATAGGTATGGGCCTTATATACTGTTGTCATAAGTTAAAGTGGAGCTGTGTCTCTCAACATAAATTGTGATATTTAAAGTGTCTATGTGCCAAGTGTTATAAATAATTTAATCACCACAATAAATCATAAATCATAAATTCATCACATTATAACATAAAACAATATTGTTGGTATTTATTCCTGCATCCATAGATCAAAATAAGTATAGATCCACTGTGTGCAGTCTTGAACTAGGCAGTCTTGAACGCTGTGGATTCTCTGATAAGCCAGAGATAGGTCTGGAGGGCTTAACGCACACTGTTAGACAGGTCAATTTGGCTGGTTTCAAGCTGGTTCATCCATAAATAAATTTGCTACACTTAGGAATTACAAAGACAGGCATTTTACCCCTGCAGGGGTAGTGCCCTCTGGTAAGGAGAGGTCCGGTGGGGGAGCACGAGTGAGAAAACACCCCATGTCACAATAATTATATATGAAGGAATGTCACAAGAATGAGCACCTGAAGTCACGGCAACACATTTAATACACGGACTGTTTTCTGTTTATATGCCTAACTGTTAAAAATTATGATACTTTGGGACTAATAATATACTATACCATATTTGTTGATAACTATACAGGAAAGCCACAACGGTTTATAGGTTGATATATATTTTTGCATAATACACTATTGTCAACCCATCTGAGACACACCAGAAAGTCATCGGACCTACAGTATAAAAAAATTTGGATACTAGCACATAAGCACTAGCACATGCACTTGTAACACAAACACTGTACTTTTGGGAAAAAAAATTTAGCCTAGTTCAAGACTGCACACAGTGGATCTATACTTATATTGATCTATGGATGCAGGAATAAATACCAACAATATTGTTTTATGTTATAATGTGATGAATTTATGATTTATGATTTATTGTGGTGATTAAATTATTTATAACACTTGGCACATAGACACTTTAAATATCACAATTTATGTTGAGAGACACAGCTCCACTTTAACTTATGACAACAGTATATAAGGCCCATACCTATCTCCCACTACTCAGACAGCGCCACATCCAGGCACAACCATTATCAATCAAGGCTTGTTTGCCGAAACTAGTCTGCCCATCGTATTCTTGTACTCACTGGTGTGGTCTACACAAATAAATCAATAGAGGATCACGGAGTTGCCGTATGTTTCTTCTTATCTCCTAAACTTACACAGTTTAGGAGATATTCACCATATACGCTGCTGCCGACGTCATCGGCGCATGCGTACTGAAGGAATGGCCCACTGGTGCCATTCCTTCAGGGCCCGTGCTGTGACCAGTCATTGCGGCTCCAGCCAATCACAGCGCCGGAGCCCACGAACTCGGAAGTAACTCCAGTGAAAGATGCCAGCCGTGTACTCGGTGTGCTGGCGCTGATTCAGGGCATCGTTCTAAGGTTAGGTATTTAATAATGAGCTAGTAAGCGATGCATACTAGCTCATTATGCCTTTGTCTTGCAGTATTTTTTTTGTTTTGTTTTGTTTTTTTGGAGGTTTACAAGCAACCTGTCAAGTAAAAAAAAAAAAAAATTTTTGTCTGTCTTTTATTAAATGTTCCTCTGTTTAACTCCTTATTAACCCTTAATTTACTTGAATTATCCTTAATTAACTCCCTATTCTCCTCCATTTAATTATTATGTTCCTGCTGATTTTTTTTTTTACTTCTATTTTCTAAACAATTATTATGACTTTTTTTTTGCTTGCTTTGTTTGATAATATTTTACACCTTTAACATATTTACACGTTTCGCATTTAAAAAAAACGCAAGATTTAAAAAAATGTATTTAATTTATAAATAACTTTCCAATGCTTTGTACCATTGCTGACATCTGACGTGTAAACAAAACAGTTGCGGTAGGTATTGGTAATTGGCATCGGTGAGTATAACAAAAAAGGAATCCGTTCTCATTGTAAAAAAAATGGTATTAGTGCATCCCTAAATTTAAGCATTACCTAAATCACTGCTCTCCGCCAAATTAAATTTAAAAAAAAAATTGTTTGCTGTGGAGCATGTCCACCAGGGCAGTGCCCAGTCCCCCCAAAAAAAAACATTTGTTTAACAATCCCTTGCCTATTAGTCTACAACAGTGGATCTCAACCCTGTCCTCAAGTATTCCCAACAGGCCATGTTTTCAGGTTTTCCTTTATCTTGCACAGGTGCTTCAAATCAGAGTCAATGGCTTGGTATTTTGGACAGCTATTTTATCTAAGAGAAATTCCCAAAACATGGCCTGTTGGGGGTACTTGAGGCCCGAAGGTTGAGAACCACTGGTCTAGAAAAAATGCCTGAACTGCTTTGTAACATTTGGCTCCCATTGACTTCAATGGGGTTCAGATTTGACAACCAGAATTTTCCTTCACCGAACCTTGCTCTAACCCAGTGGTTCTCAACTCCGGTCCTTGGGACCCACCAACAGGCCAGATCTTAAGTATTACCTTGGGGAGATGCAGACTAGAATACTGCAATCACTGAGCAGCAAATTATATCACCTGTGATGTATTTCAGTTATCCTGCAAACCTGGCCTGTTGGGGGGTCCCGAGGACCGGAGTTGAGAACCACTGCTCTAACCCAACTGAAGTGTGTTCAGCTCATCGCTAGCTGTAAATCACAGAACTGCATTTGCCATCTGCAAGTAACAGAGAAATGTCCTTTGAAGACAAAGGTGTAAGAGTAAAAATAGGGGGAAAAGGGGGGTCCATTTACTTGCCTGTAAAGCCACGTAAAAAAATAGACCTAATTAAATCTTTGCAAAAGAGGGAAAAACTCAACAAATATGCTAACAACTCCAGCTACAAGCTATTTTTTGTTTTACTTTGTGTCACCCTGGGGCAGCCCCGCAGCGATCCCAAACCTTTATATCCTTACAGTAGGGAATAGGCAACCAATCAACAGGCCAGGTTCAAGAAAGGGGAGGGTAGGCCTACACCTATGCAAATATTGACATTAATGTGTTTTGCAGGGATGGTTGCCTGGGCACGAGTGACTTATTATTAAAGGAAAATCATGTTCTAAAAGCTTACAAAGTCACACTGATACACCTATCGGTTTGCTTGTTTACATTTACCCAGGGGTTCACTTTAAGGGTACATGGCCATATAAAAAGATGGCAACTAGTACACTGGATCCTTCTGGCAGAAACTGGCAGTAAAAAGTGTTCTATATGCATGAAAGCCGGTCCAACTTGACCTGGGCACAATGTGACCTCCCTGGGCACCACAAATTGACCCAAGCTCTTGGTCCTCCCGTTGATGTGAATCCCCAGTAACATAGGAAGTATATGAACCTACAGTTCAGCTGCCACCTGACATTTGCCTCTATTTCCCAGCAGAACCAGGTTCTTTATGGACAGGCCAAATGGATAGATAAAGGAATCACCAGTCTTTTGTATTTTTAAATAGTAATAGTAATAACAGTTGAGAATTTACAACAGGACAGCACTCCAGTACATGACATAGACACTTCTAAGGCGGTTCCTCAGCACAATCTCTCCTATCACTACTCCTTCCTAGGGGCTATGGGACCTTTCCAGCTATTCCATGGCTGGGGATAACCTCCCACTGGTGAGGCTACATAATAAGAAAGTAGGCCCCAACCAGACCCATGGGGCCAACACAGCCAGAAGCTGCTTCTTCACCTTCTGCTACTACTCTGCACTTGGATACCAACTCCACTAGCTTATATAAACTCTGCAGGGGAGCCACCCTCCTAATTTTAGGCAACATCTTTCATACAAGCGAACAGGGTTAATGCAGCCTATTGCTGGGACACAGGCTATAGCCACCCAGCATCCTCCGAGCTCGAATCAGTTCAAATTTTCTGAATTCAATTCTACTGGATTCAGAAAATTTGAATCGATTGGAATTCCAGAATTCGACGATGGTTATATTTCTTTCTATTCCATTCTATTCTATTGTTTTTCTATTCTAGTCTTCTATTTTCTATTCTACTCTTTTCTAGATTAGAAATTAGAATTTCGGAAAATGGTTATATTGTTATACTCGATTCTATTGTTTTTTATATTCTATTCTTTTCTATTCTATTCAAATTTGAATATACTCTATTTGAATTTGAATTTATACTATTCAAAATTTGAATTGTGGAAGATGGTTACATCTTTCTATTTTATTCTATTCTTTTATTTTCTATTCTAATCTTTTCTAATCTATTTGAAATTCGAATTTCGTAAGAAGGATATATTCTTTCTATTTCATTCTATTCTATTGTTTTTTTTTCTATTCTATTCTTTTCTATTCCATTTTATTCTTGTTTTATTTATTTCTTTTGTATTCTATTTGAAATTCAAATTTCAGAAGTTGGTTATATTATTTCTATTCTATTCTATAATTTTCTTTAATTCTATTATATTCCTTTATTTTCTCTTCTATTTTATTCTCTTCTGAAATTCTATTTCGATTTGAAAACAATTCAAATTCAATTAGATAAGTATTTCAGTTTCGTTATTTCGGATTTAATTAAATTTGTTACTATAGTAATTCGGAAATTCGGAAACATTCGAATTTCCGAATAAACAAAAAATTTGCCCGAATTTCGATTTGGAATGCAAAGAACTGTACATGTCTAATCAGGACTTTCTTACAAAATATTGTAACTATGCAGGGAAGAGGTTGTGTCCAGTCTCTGGTGAATGGGAGAATATAGGGTGATTTGTAAATCATGCAGGGGGACAGGGAGAGTGGGGTAAAAACAGTGACTTCCTGGATTATAGGGTGAGTTGACATAGCTGCTTTAATTGGAGTGCACACTTTGTATATCTATTGATATCATATTAGCTACTTATTTGTAAAGATAGCAAAAGACAAATCTAAATTTGGCCAGCAGAGACCATCCACATTTCAATCCATGTGTGGCCATCCCCACTCTACAGAAGTTGAACGTTAGAACGGAAATTTGGAAAATGTTTGCCGATCAGCCACTGCAGCCAATCGTGTAGATAGTCCAGCGGTCCGAATACAATGTCCCGATTCCTCCATCCTCCTCATTTGTTGCCCGCTGGCTGAACCAAAAACATGAACCATCTATGGCCAGCTTGAAGTGTTACTAAACCCAGTAATATGAAAATAGTTCATCTAGCCAACCCCCCCCCCCCCCCCACAATGCGCACAGCTTATAATTCTTTTTACATTAAAATACTGCCATTATATACCTTTGTGGATGATCTGTATACCACGGTTACATGCCAGTGCTGACGGTTCAGGTAGGAGGAGATTTCCACTACAGCCTGTATACACACCCACATGTGTGATGCCAATATCATGTGACCTGGCTAGCTCTGAAAACAAGTACATTTTCTCTCCAGCATAAAAAAACACAACTGAGCATGTGCAGGTTGGCTACCCTGCCTGTGTTCGCTGGTCTTCCCCAGATAGACAGTGCAGGGAGGGGAAGGATCTATACATACAAGATAAAACAACCTTTTTACACAATGCAGAGGATTAACCCCTCAAGTTTCACCGTTAGTATAACAGGCAAGCTATGTTACATATACAGACCGATTATACTGTTGTGGGTTTAGTAACACTTTAAGGGTCTTTGCACATGATACGGACGTATGAAGGCTGGATCTTTGTAACAGAAATTTCCTGGCCAAAGATGCAAGTATGGTGCATGCAGTGTGCACACTGAAATGGGGATAGCATGGACACATGCTTGCGCATGTAAAAATTCTTCTAGCTCCCACAATACCTAATAATATGAGGGAGGTGAAATTTATGTATGTATTCATGCATACGGACATAAAATACTGACCAGTAATGGCAATTATACACTGGTTAACTGATATTTACACACCTTTGTGTGCAGGCCCATTGAAAAAAATTGGCTGCGTTCAGATCAGTAAAAAAAAAAATGCACCTGAATATGAAAAACATGGCGTTATTGGCCCCCGTGTGCAAGAGCCCTAAGGCAGGGTTCATGCTGTGCAGCGTTTTGGCCGCAGCACGAAAGGCACGCTTCGGGCAAAAGGCAGCACACCAGTGTGAATCCGGCCTAAGGCTACAGGATTTTGTAGGTGTGCCCAGTGTTGGACAGAACTGAACCGCATGCAATTGGTAACTGTTCAGCACATCGCTGGTGGGGGGGGGGTACATTCACAGCAAGCTTCTATTTCTGCTATAGGTCCAAATATATATCTTATGCTATTTTTACTCCCAAACAGTACATGCAAAAGTGAGAAAACTCCAATTTCAGCACCATATTTACTTTAAAGTAATAATGTTAAAATTTCTTCTATTACACTAATATTGGTCATAAGCATATAATAATATAATAATATAATTCAAAGTATTTCTCATTTTATACAAGAAAAAACAGGCTTTGGTACATCAGTGCAGCAAATGCATAAATATTTAATTCTCCACATCACAAAACAAAGTAATGAGGACACAGAGCAGGAGGGGGATTACATGCCTCTGTGCTCAGCCTCGTAATGATAGGATGTGGAATTGTCTAGCGATCGCCATGCTTACGCAAGCTCACGGGCACATTTGTTTTCTGACAAGCCATCAAACAAAGTTGTGACTGAAACCCACCGATGTTCCTTGCTGAAAAATGTTCTCATTAACTATTTCATCTACTTAGAATTATACCGTGCCGAGCAAGCTAGCAGTGGTGATGTGAAAAAAACATAAACCTATAGCAAGCAGACATCAGTTTAACATAGTCATGTGAATTCATTATGAATTCCAAGCAAACAACTTAATATACAACGATCAACCATGAATTATGACCACCCACCTAATGCTGAGTAGGTCCTCCTTTTGTCGCCAACACAGCCATGACCTGTTGATACATGGACTCCACTAGACCTTTGAGAAGCCCCGGACTGAGCCAAAAAATAGGCCCGGGCATTTTAGAATGAGCAGCCTTTTTTTTTTTTAACAACTTACAAATAATGGGATCAGTGGCAATGCGGGGTGGGGGGGGGGGATAGGAGGAGTGACAGTACGGTGAGGAGGGTGGGATCAGTAGCAGTGCGGTGGGGATTGGATGAGTGGCAGTGCTGGTTGGTTGTTGGGATGAGTAGAAGTGCTGGTGGGGGGGATGGGATCAGTGACAGTGTGGGGAGAATAGAATGGGTGGCTGTGCTGGGGGGGATTAGATGGTATCAGTGGCAGTGTGGGGGGAAGGTGGGATGAGTGGCAGCATGGGGGAGGGGGACAGGAAGGGTATTCCATGAACTGAATGGACTGCCGCGGGTTCCAAGGACAGCCCAAATGGGCAGCCACGAGCTTCAGGGACAGTCCAGATGGGCGGCTGCGAGCTCCAGGGACAGCCCAGCTGCCGCAGCTGCTTTTGGCCCCACACGCAGCCCGGAGGCTGCGGCCCGCTGGGCAAGTGCCCGGTGTGCCCTATGGCCAGTCCAGGCCCGCCTCTGTGGGTATGCTGTGGTATCTGGCATGAAGCCGTCAGTATCAGATCCTTTAAGTCCCTTAAGTTGTGAGGTGAGGCCTTCATGAATTGGACTTGTTTTTCCAGCACATCCCACAGACGATCTATTAGATTGAGATCTAGATATCTCAACACCTCAAACCCTTTGTTGCATTTCTCAAACCGTTCTTGAGCTATTTTTTTCAGTGTGGCAGGGCACACTATCCTGCTGAAAGAGGCCACTGCCATCTAGGAATACTGTTTCCATGAAGGGGTGTACTTGGTCAGCAGTAATGTTTAAGTAGGTGCTACGTGTCAAGTAACATCGTCATGAATGGTAGCACCAAGATTTCCCAGTAGAACATTTCCCAGAGCATCATACTGCCTCCACCAGCTTGCCCTCTTCCCCTACTGCATCCTGGTGCCATCACTTCCCCAGGTAAGTGACGCACACACCCAGCCATCCACATAATGTACAAAATAAATGTGATTAATCAGGCCAGGCCACATTCTTCCATTGCTTCGTGCTCCAGTTCTGATGCTCATGTGCCCATTGTTTGGCTGTGGACATGAGTCAGCATGGGCACCCTGACCGCTCTGCGGCTACACAGCCCCATATACAACAAACTGCGATAACCATTTTTTCTGCTTTCAACTCATCAACTTCAGAGACATGTTCACTTGCTGGCTAGTACATCCCACCAACTTTTAGATCCCATTGTAACAAGATAATCAGTGTTATTCGCTTAACCTGTGGTCAGTGATCATAAAGTTATGGCTAATCAGTGTATATATGGATAACATATAAGGGAGCTGTTTTACCTGCCAAAGGATTTGTATTTCCATCCATCTAGTCCTAAGATGGCACAGTGCTAGCAGGGAGGGAAGGGCTGATATTTTGTCTCCGATGTAGGGTTAATTACACTTACAGGTCCTGTGAACAATGAAAGGAGAAGCAGCAGACTGATGGGTTTGTCTCTCTGTCACTCTGCTCTCTCTTCATATCAGCATGCTGCTTGCACTACAGCATAATTGATTGTCTCTTTTTGTATTGGCTAGGGTTTATACTTCTAGTTAGCTTCGCTGTCTGTGTACTGAGGAAAATGGTACTTTTGCAATTTTTGGTCCATTTAAATGAATATCCCTAGAACAACATATTCAGAAAGTTGCTATGAACTTTTAGACTTGCAAGTGTAATCAGATGATGGAAAACTTAAAACAAGCACAATAGCTCCCAGACAGCAAGGCCCCCTCAAGGGGCACCCAACAGTAGCTTGAACCATAGCAATAAAGAATTGTTTAATAAAAAGAAAAGATATAGAACAAGATAACACATTTTTCTGTATTGCTATCATTAAAATGAATAGGCTGCCTTAAAGCGGAGTTCCACCCAAAAATGGAACCTCCGCTTTAAGCACTCCTCACCCCCTTACATGCCACATTTGCATGTCATTTTTTTGTAGGGGAGTGTGTCCCCAGGTTTCAGAGGGACTTCCTGTCCCTCTTCCACCTTCCGCCTCGGGGCGGCCTAGGCGACTCCTCCTCTCCTCCTAGGCGGCCCCTCCCTCCTGGCAATCTTCTGGGACTCGTCACAGGTCCCAGAAGACTGCCTGGCCACTAGGGATGCGCAGCGCGACTCGCGCAGTGGGTGCCCAGCCGTGAAGCCAGGCTGGGTGCCCACACTAGGAATGGCGGGGCTGTCGGGAGGAGCGGGGAGACGAGCGAGGCTTCGGGAGCAGCCGTCGCTGGACCGGGAGACAGGTAGGTTACTGTTTATTAAAAGTCAGCAGCTACACTTTTTGTAGCTGCTGACTTTTAATAAACAAAAAACAGTGTGGAACTCCGCTTTAACACAACACAACAAGCCAACACATTTTGCTGAGCAGCAATTGCTGTCAAGTTGTTTTTCTATGCGGAAAGTTCAATACAATGCAAAGTCACTGGTTTCTCTGAGACCATACAAGTTTTCATCCTGTGTTAGGCCCTGATGAAGGGGGAGTGGTGTTCCCCCAAAAACCCATTGGGTGTTTTTATATAACTTTTTGATCGGCAATTAAAACAATTAAAAGGTGATTTTTGGTCTGGTGCTCCTTTCTGTATTTCTATCATTTAAATGAGTAGGCTGCCTTAACAGAACACACATTAAAGTGCAACACGCTGCAATGGACTTAAAGTGTTACTAAACCCACAACAGTAAAATCAGTGTGAATATAGAGTAAAGCATGCTTGTTATACTCACTGTTGAACTTTAGGGGTTAATCCTCTGCATTGTGTAAAAAGGCTGTTTGGTCCTGTCTTCTCTGATCCTCCCCTACTTCCACAGTCCCCAAACCATCTCCTGATAGAACAGAGCCTTGGGGACACTCTGCACATGCCCAGTTTGGTGTGTATTGCTAAAGAGGTCTTTTTTTTTTCTTGGGAGGGTGCATGTGATCAGCAGAGGGCCAATCAGCACTGTCCATACAGAGGGTCAGTGATCCTGCAACTTCATAGGACAGTCAGAGTAGAATGAAAACTCCTCCTACAAGCTTTAACCAGACGCCGATAGAAGTCACAAAACTGCTATATGATGAGAAAAGGTATTTAGCAGTTTCTATTTACTAAAATAATTGCATTTCCATGTTCAGACAGAGGGTCAGGGGTCCTGCGGCCTCATAGGACAGTCAGGGGAGAATGAAAATTCCTCCTTCAAGCTTTAACCAGTGCTTGGCCAGACACTGATAGAAGTCACAAGACTGCTATGTACTGCTGATAAGAAAAGGTATTTAGCAGTTTATATTTACTAAAATAATTGCATTTCCATGTTCTGTGTACTGTGGGAGACCAGATATAGTGAATGCAGGCTCCTGGGTTTAGTAACACTTTAAATAGGGTGGATGAGCCCTAATTTGGTAAAAACAGCAATAAAAAAAGAAGTTCTAACTCTTTCCAGCTGTAACCAAAATTCAAAATAAAAAGTTCTACTTAGAACACAGAAAGAGGAAATGTTTTCTTCCCAGTTGGAGATGAGTTAAAGAAAATTAGAGATAAATATTTTTAGCACTTTTTCTAAGCTCATGATGTATTACAGCTTAAAAAAGAAACCATATTTTTATCTTTTATTTTTGAGTAAAAGCTCCACCATCTAAAACCAGAAAAAAACTGGAGTTCTACTTTATATCTTACTTTAAAATCCTTTAACGTATTCCATGCACATTGACAGATCTTATCAGTTTGTGCTACAAATACTAGGAATGGGCTGGTGCCTTGAATATTTAAGATATTTTAGAGCATATAATATTCTCATATGCTGGCTTCCTTTCAACATCGAGGAAGAAATACCATATGGTTGAGCAAAGCGCTCAGTCCTGAAAGTTATTAATTTATTAATAGCTGTAATCAGAGCATCTGGCTCATACATTAATGTGCGCATTCCAAAACAGAGGAAGAATTATTGCGGAAAAATGATATGCAAGAACCCTACAGCAAATAAGATCAATTCTAAAGCAAAGCTACACACTGATACATTTAGTAAGATAGATATACAGTGCTCCTGGAAATCTCCCACATGTTACGGAAACCAATAAAAGGAAAAGCAGAAAAGATACTTTCTTTTAAAAAAATGCCTTCTATCAACACAGAAATTTAAGTATTTAGCCACGAATTTGTAATTTATTTCAGGCAGAAAACTTTAAACAAAGAGAACAGAATGTTACTTCACTGATCACAATTCTGTCTGCCAACGAATGTTACAATATGAATGGTCAATGCCCTCTAAATTTACCAGCAACTATGTCCCGCATGTGACTATTGTATTGGGGTTAATTTACTAAAGCTGGAGAGTGCAAAATGTGGTGCAGCTGTGCATGGTAGCCAATCAGCTTCTAACTTCAGTTTGTTCAATTAAGGCCCCTTTCACACATGACCTGACTGACCCCTCTCAGTTTTTCAGACGAACCTGAATGGACATTCTATGGAGCAGTGGATGTCAGCGGTGACATGTCTGCTGACATCCGCCACTATCCGATCCATTCCGGTCTGGTCTGCTAAATCCAGACGATGGAAACCCTATTTTCCATCCCTCTGGCAGATCGGATCGGGGGAAAATGGACAGATGGTCCATTTTCATCCAATCCCCCATAGAGGAGAGCGGGGCTCTGACAGGTCCGTCTCTGCACAGTGAGTGGACACGGATCTGTCTTCCACCTGCTCAGCGGGGACCAGGGGATCGATCCCCCACTGAGCAAGCGGAGTCCGTCAAACAGACAGCCCAGTGTGAAAGGGGCCTTAAAACGGAGTTCCACCCAGTTAAAAGTCAGCAGCTACAAATAGTGTAGCTGCTGACTTTTAATAATCGGACACTCACCTGTCCCACCGCATGCAGTGTCCCACAAGATCGTCAAGTGGGAGGGGAGGAAGGTGAATTTCCTTCTGGCTCTGTGGCGCTAGGAGAGGAAGTGGGACCTGGGACCCTGAAAACAGGGTCCCCTCCCCAAAAATGACATGCCAATTGTGGCATGTCAGGGGGTCACCGTCCCTTAAATCGGAAGTTCCACTTTTGGGTGGAACTCTGCTTTAAACCTGGATGATGATTTCTGTGCATAGCTACACCAGATTTTGCACTTTCCTGTTTTAGTAAATCAACCCCATTGCAACGTGTGGCATAAGTATAATGTTTTCCCAGATACTTCTAAGCTACCATGCACACTTGAACATTGCGTTTGTGGATGATCTTGAGGTTTTTGTGTGCATTTTATACATATTTTTAGGAGTAAAGTGCCATACAGGAATTTCTGTTGGGCAGGATCATGTAACAAGCAATTTTTTGCATCCTATTTAAGCCAATAGGACCAAAAATGCCCCATTCTGCTTTAAAGGTTGCCCATTTATTTTTACACAATGATGAAGGACTCGGCTGGAGACAGCAAATGATTTTCAAACTGATTAGCCTCATGTCGTTGTACTTCTGATGTGGAGTAAGAAAAAAAAAAAAAAAAGGTTGCTCATTTTAGCTTTTGGAGCTCTAGGCGTTGAGCTTCAGGTAAACACTTTTACATGCACGGGATTGGCTTGGACATGTGTGCATTTACAGGGTCAGTAGTATATTATATACACAATGTCCTCATTTTGTATTTATAGATTTGTTGGATATCTAATTGTTCTCACTTTTCTTGCATTGTAGAAAAGTTGTTGTAGCATAACCACTTACCCCTGAAAAAAATTCAAACTTTTGAAACGCGTTGGGCTTTTGTCTGTCCTCAAGAGTCCTCAGGAGAGTCAAATGTGGTTATTACTGTATATTCATACATATCATTTCTTGCAACCACTTTGATTATTTATTTGAACTTGATTGTCTCTTTTTTATATACATTGTACCAATAAAGCTTTTTGTATTCATGTTTAACTATGCTGTAATGAATGTCTTAAAGAATCCCATCAGAGGGTTTTGTCTGTACAGTTCTTGCACGAGACAATGCACATGACATTATGCGTTCCATCTCACGCATAGGCAGGACAACATACATTTTCAAAATGGTAGCACAGGAGCAGGGATGCCAGCTACACAGAGGCAGTCTGAAAAGCGATCTACAGGAAGGAAAGGCAGCCTGCATACAGGAAAGTTTAGTTATTTATATACAATGTATTATACATTTTTTACTTTTTGGGTGGGAGGTCCAAATGTCAAACAAAAAGAATAAGAAAAATCCTTCATTTAGTGCTGTGCGCATAGTTCAATGTTTGCGTACTTGCACAGATATTTTTTTAATAAATCTGTGGTTGAGTCAGAAACTATTCTCCATTGAGTTCAGTAGGGACATCCAGCATTCAAAAAGTTTCTTGAAAGTATTATGTATGTGTTCCTCAAAGCTTTCAATTGCTTGATTGTCTCTTTTTATATACATTGTACCCATACAACTTTTTGTATTCATTTTTAACTATGCAGTAATTAATGCCCTAAGGGCTAGTTTACACTGGCCGAAAAACAGGGCGTCAGACAGGCATTGTTAAAGCTCCATTAACGCCAGTCAAAGCTCATGTCACTAAATAAAATGGTTAGCGTACACTCCTGTTTACACCTTGCGTTGGCTTGGCTGGGCTTCAGCTTGGCGTCAAAAATTATACCCCATGTAGCTTTAGCCAGGCTTCAAAGCCTCTCCAGCGCCTCCATAGAAGTCTATGACAAAGCCCGTTTGAAGCTCGCTTGAAGCACCTGCGGCTTTTCAGAGGCTGTAATTCAGCTTTAGCTTTGCTTTGTTTTGGAGAAATTGCAGGTGTAAGATATCAAGAAACACACAGGGCATCGGCCAAGCTTCAACAGGGCTTCAAAAGTGCACCACTGAAGCCTCGTCAAACCCCTGTCAAAGCCTTGTTGAAGCCTCACTACAGCCTGTTCGAAGCCCTGCTGAAGTCTCAAAAACACATCATAAAAGCTTGTTGAAGCTGTATGGGCTTTAATGAGCGTTGAAGCCGAAGCAAGTGTAAATGAGCCCTAAAAGATCCCATCAGGGGTTTTTTTTTTTGTACAGTTCAGTTACTAGTAGAGTTGAGCGAACACCTGGAAGTTCGGGTTCTGCTGGTCCGTCCGAACTTCGGGACAAAGTCCGGGTCCGGGTCCGGACGGAACCCGAACGATCGCACGGCGGATTTTCAAGCCCAGGGGTAACTAAAGTTACCCCAAGCAACAGGCACGCTAGCAAGCCCAAGGCAGGCCTGGGCCTGGGCCTGAAACAGGGCTTCAAGCCTGCCTGGTCGTCTTGGGCTTGAAGGTCCACAAGCGAGTTGAGATGATCATTGACTTGACATGTTTTTTTTTTTGGGGACTACCCTAGAAAATCCCGAGTAAATGTGAACGAAGCCGAAGTTGCGAGTAATTTCGGGTATGTCGAAGTTGTTCGAAAATACTACACAAAAACTCTGAAGTCGTCCCGAAGCTTGTCCGACATCACTCCGAAGTTGTTCCGAAACTGTCCCCAAACTGCTCCGAAGTCACCACGTGA
>BLSH010074675.1:47710-60485 GCA_018402905.1 Glandirana rugosa | reverse complement strand
CCAATGATAGGAATTGTTGGTGTTGGTGGAAGCAATGGTGCCTCATCATTGGGGCCAAAGGAAGGAATGGCGCCTTATCATTGTTGTCAGTGGTAGGAATAGTGCCCCATTGTTGGCGGAAGCAATGGTGCCTCATCATTGGGGCAGTTGTAGGATTAGTGCCTGTATGAATGGGAGGAATAGTACACCAAGGGCCAGATAAAGGCAAACAAAGGGCTGCATCTGGCCCCCAGCCACAGTATGAAGACCACTGATGTATAATGTCAGCCATAAAAACATACCAACATTCCAGGATATATGACGTGGTCCCTTCAGTGGATATTTCAGCTAGCAGAGTCACAAGGGTCAGTTTGATCAAATCCAATCTAAATCAAGTCCAAAACATTTAGACTGGAAGTTAAGCCTATTCAATTGTTTGCTGATTTGATCATTGTGTTTGAACTGCACATTGATCGGATAATAAAATCGAACCATGTATGGCCTCCAAGACGAAGACTCTCCAAAGACATAGACATGCATATGAAGCAGGAGGTTTCTGTCATGTGTGGTTGAACCTTTAACTAGCAAAATGAGTCATGTCTCTGTACCCTATCACCCCCTGCCAGTGAGCGGATATTGCAGATGTCAGTTATCTCCACTGACGTAGTACAGGATCAGGGTGGGAGATTGGTTATACAGTTAAACAGTCTGGTGTGACGCTTGATGAGTGGAAATAACTAGTAGAGAACCTGGATGAGTCCTTCCCATTCACACAACAGCAATCCTCATTGACATTCTGCCCATCCATCATCTGATCCACCTGACAGTCCCAGTAATCCTATACTCTGCACACACATCCTCCATCCAGGGAACTGCTCTCTATTCTAAAACATTACGCAGAAAGGTATTGGATGCTCTGGAGACTGAGCTTAACTTCCAATGCTCTATGAAGCTTTGATCTCAGCAAACCATCCCTACAGAACATCTGTCCCCAGCTCTGCAGATGGGCTAACATGCATCTGTTTGATAGCTGTCAAAATGGAATACTTTGGAGACAGCAAATATACAGATGCCAAAAGAAGCAGTACAATAATGGAATGTTTCTTTTGGTTTTAGTTTTGGGTAAGGAAGAGTTTTTTGTTTTTCTTTGTTTGTTTTGTCTTCCTTGTTTGTGTGGTTTTGTTGTTTTTGTTGTGTCTTGGGAGGATTAAAGTGACACTACTTAATTGCCCTGGAATCAACTTTTTTTGCAATTGTTACTATTTTTCTGCTTTCTTGCAACAACCTCTGTGAGCTCCCGAACCTATCTTTTTCCCCCTTCACTTCCATTCATTTGCTATGAGCCGAGTACATTCATTTTGATTATGTGCATTGCTTTGTGCTCACCGCAGATCCCACAGTTCATAGTCTATTTCAGTGATTTAGAGAGAATGACTAGGTTCCTACATACAGGGGGGGCATGGAGAACAAACGTAGCCACTCTCTAACAGCAGCAAAAACAAAGGAATCTGGAGATTTGGAGAAGGCTCAGAGCAATAGAAGGGACTTTTTTGAGTTATGAACACATACTTTTTAGAATTTGTTTGCAAAGTTTAGTGAGTTTAGTGTTCCTTTAAGCTGGTATTAAACTAGAGGTGCACTGGATGAGAATTTTGGTGCCGCAAACCAAAAATTCAGGATGCACTTGGCCGAAACCGAAACCAAAAATGACAGTTTTTAAAAATATATATTTTTTTATACATACAGTATAATTGTACTATTTTCGACTTTTTAATTAATATCATAACATTAAATGAATATGAATTTATTGTCGCCCATTATCTGCACTTTTAGCGCAAGAAAAATGCATCCCTTTAAATTCTATGTATGTCTTCACACTGGTCCGTTGTGCTTCCGCTGTGGTGTTAAGAATTCTGCTTGCTGCAGTTTTGGTCACTTTAAAAAAACACCAAAAACGCACCTCCTTGTTGAAATGTAAATTGAAAACGCAGCAAGATTGCATCAATAACGCACCTGTGTTATATTTTTGATGCGGTGTTTGAGTCACAGGATCTATGGAAAACACTCCATAAGCACAGTAAAATTGTGGCAAAATCACGTGCAGCGCCATTATCGACACATTTTTCTTTATCGATAAAATGCCGCAAATACAGATATGTTTCGGCCACTGAAATTTCAGTGCATCTGTATATTAAACCCAAAACCAAAAATGTATCGTATTGTAGTTTACCAATCATTAGATGTGCTGGCTGCATTCATTTTCTTTTCTTTGGCTTTTGCCTTTTGTTTTCACCCGGTAATCTGGCCAGTAACACACCACCTGTATTACTGAGACACAACTCTGGAGGAATGAGCACAGGAAGCACAACACACAGCAGAATTGTCAATCTGGGGGGAGGGGAGCCTTAAATGTATTAGCAGATTTAGAACCACTAAATATTTAAATCAAACTCTAGCTCACACTTTATAATCAGTTACAGCAAACATTTTTTTTTTTCCTTTTGGGATAAAAGTTTTGCATGAATAAATAAAATCTGTTCATTTTAATCACCCTTGTCAGACTATGTTCACACTATTGTGAATTGTATGCGGGTTCTCCACATCCAATTCGCAATAGCAGGAGATTTTGACTGGCTCTCTATGGAGCCGGTTCACACATCTCCGGAGCGGCCCTGGTGCAAATTTGAACAGCAGCCCTGTGCGTCTTTTGGTCTGTTTCAGGTCTGAATTCAGCCAAAAATTTGGTCTGAAATCGGACCTGAACCGGTGAACCAGGACACACAGCCCCCCTGCTGAGAGCTGCATGCGAAGATAGCGTGAACCCAGCCTCAGTGTTAAGTGGTTTGTTTAATGTAAACTGATACATTCTGCTGGAAAGTTTGTGTGAAAACAACAGACTTGCTGGCTGGATTAACAGATGAAAATAGAATGAAGAAAGCCTAAGAAAGGAAAACGAATGCAGCCATCACATCTATGAATTGGTAAACTGCAATACAATAAATGTTTGCTTTTGGGTTTAATACTATTTTAACCTTTAACCCTTCACTTCTTGGGAGGCAAACCAGAGACAAAATGAATTTCTCCAAAGTGAGAGGAATTCCCCTCTTAGGAAGGAACAATGACCACCATTGGAATTTCCTTCTCTGTTTGTGTTCAGGTGACAACTTTTCCATTTTTGGGATTCCTCTTCGTTTTAATAGTCACCAGGACAAATACAGAGGATGAATACCACACCAGGGGCACAGACAGCAATGCAAACCTAACAGAGGTGATGGGGATGAAGATTATAAAATGGACAAATAGAGAAAATCAGAACTTCCAACTCCGCCTTTCACCATGTTCATGTATATTCTCTATACAGGTTGAAGTATATAGCCAACATCTAAAACACAGCACAGCAAATAACAGACAGTTCAGATATATGTGACTTACACAAAAATGGCAAATGTGAAGCATTTGTTAAAAAAAAGTAAATAAATAAAAAGTTTTCCAGCACAAAAGGGGGATTGTGATAAGCTGGAGTCCCCTGCCTTGGAATAATAGTGATAAATCTAGACACCATTAGAAGCAGGTCCATGATCCAGAGGAAGATAGAAGAATAGACAGACTCCTACAATCCTACCATGAAGATACAAGTTTCCAGTCTATGGTAGTAATGAACAGATTTGCTATTCCGGTTAGAATGTGTCAGCATACAGCTGGCATTGGCATGAAGAATAACTCATTGGCTGCTGGACAGAAGGCACACAAATACAATACAACACTATGCATACCACAGTAAAGTAGCATCAAAGATGATAGAATAACTAGCAAAGAAGCGGGTACTGGATCAGTAATGGATGGGTCACCTGTGACACAAGTAGTGAACATTCTATGGCATTAGTGGGGGATGTAACAAGGACCATCTGCAGTATAGAAGCTTCAATGAACAATTCCCATATAGAATCAGGCACATCATGAGATATGACAATGAACACCTAAAAGAAATCTGTACTGTGGGAAACATGGATGTTGGCTTTGGTGACTATTCTAGTTTCCTGACCTTCATGCTGAGCTTGTAGCTTCAATAGGCTAAGGCTTGCCATACACATTTCAATCTGACCATGCAGTCTTTGTACAATCAACTTTAGATTTACCAAAACGATGTTATATGAGGACCTACCTGATCTATCCAATCGGGCAAGTCCTTGCACTACACATTTGTTGGCAGATCTAAAGAAGTTTATACAATCAGACTGTAAAATGTATGGTGAACTTAAGTCAGTAACCCAGGGCAAGTATGAAAAAAAGGTATTCCTGATTTTTCTGATCTGCCTACTTGTTGCAAATCTGTGACTTGAGATCTTGTGGCAAATTTGTGACTTGCAAAGTACTATGGGCAGCATAACTAGCCAGATAACTGCTATTCCAGTGGGAAGAGGCCAGCAGTGATGACCAATTGTTGATGATAGGTTGACTATAACTTGTTCAGCACTATGATGGTACGTCCATTTGATCTGTCATGGCACTAGCTCTAAATGACATTTGCCCTATGACCTTGCACTGCCTTGAGAGCTTCAACAAAATAGCATATCATTTCAACAAGTGTCCAGGGTCTTCTGGTGGAAAAAATGCACTAAAATCGCCATCAGAACAATACACAAGCCATATGAAAGTTGTAGAGGTAGGCAGCAATATATATATATATTAGCAGCATGTACAGAAACCCAGCCATGGCACCATTCCCTGTCTGCCATGGCAGTAGCTCTAAATGACATTTTGTGGTGCCCTGTGATCTTCCGCCAGATAAAACATAACTTCAACAGATGTCAACGATAAGTGATCTACCGGTGGACATAAGGCAGTAAACTCTCCAATAGAACAATACACAAGTCATAATAAAGTTCTAGAGGTAGGCAGAAGCATAATCCATAAGCAACACTGTGCAGAGCTCCAATTATGGCACCATGCCCAGCCTGCCATGGAACTAATCTATATGACATTTGCCCTATGACCTTGCACTGCCCTATGAACTTCACCCAGATAGCCTATCACTTCAACAGATGTCAGGGATCAGTAATCATAAACCTGTAATCACAGCCCCAGTCATGGGGCCATACCCAGTCTGCCTTGCCACTAGCTCAATATGACATTTGCCCTATGACCCAGTAATTTTCACCCAGATAGCCCATCACTTCAACAGATATCAAAGCTAAAGGATCTACTAGTGGTGGACAGAAGGCACAGACATCTCCAACAGAACAATATACAAGCCATATTAATGTTCTAAAGGTAGGCACCATAAACCTTTAATCAGAGCCCCAGTCATGGCACCTCTACTCTGCACTAGCTCTATATGACATTTGCCCTATGACCCTATAATCTTCACCCACATAGCCCATCACTTCAATGGATGTCAAGGATAAGTGATCTTCTGGTGAACAGAAGGCACTGAAATCTCCAACAGAACAATATACAAGTCATATTAAAGTTCAAGAGGTAGCCATCATAATTCTATATTTAGATCCCCAATCATGGCACCATACCCAGTCTGTCATGGCATTAGCTCTGTATGACATTTGCCCTATGACCCTATAATCTTTGTCCAGATCACACATTACTTCAACAAAGTCATAATTAACTTCTGAAGGTAGGCACCATAAACCCATAATCTCAGTCATGGCACCATACCCAGCCTCGGCACTAGCTCTATATGACATTTGCCGTGTAAACTTCACTCAGATAGCCCATCACCCCAACAGATGTCAAGGATACATGATCTACAGATGAACAAAAGGCAATGAAATCTCAGACAGAACAATAATAATAAGGTTCTAGAGGTACCATAAACCTTTAATCAGAGCCCCAGTATGCCATGACACTATCTCTATATGGCATTTACCCTATGACCCTGCAATCCCCACCCAGATATCCACTCACTTTAGATGTGAAGGATAAGTCATCTATTGATGGACAGAAGGCACAAACATCTCCAATAGAACAATATACAAGCCATATTGAAGTTCTAGAGGTAGGCAGAAGGATAAAGATGTGATCAGCACTGTGCAGAGCCCCAATCATGGCACCATGCCCAGTCTGCCATGGCACTAGCTCTATATGACATTTGTCCTGTAAACTTCACCTAGATAACCCATCACCTCAACACATGTCAAGGATGAGTGATCTACTGATGAACAACAGAACAATAATAATAATGTTCTAGAGGTAGGAAAGCTTTATCAGAGCCCCAGTCTGCCACGGCACTAACTCTATATGACATTTGTCCTGTAAATTTCACCCAGATAACCCATCACCTCAACACATGTCAAGGATGCTTGATTTACTGATGAACGACAGAATAATAATAATAATGTTCTAGAGGTAGGAAAGCTTTATCAGAGCCCCAGTATGCCATGGCACTATCTCTATATGACATTTGCCCTATGACCCTGTAATCTTCGTCCAGATAGCCCATCAACTCAACAGATGTCAAGGATAAGTGATCCACTGATGAACAAAAGGCAATGGAATATCCAACAGAACAATAATAATAAAGTTCTAGAGGTAGGAAAGCTTTGATCAGAGCCCCAGTCTACCATGGCACTAGCTCCATAGGACATTTGCTCTATGACCCTGTCTTTACCCAGATAGACAATCACTTCAATAGATGTCAGGATAAGCCATGTACTGGTGGACAGAAGGCACAAACAACTCCAACAGAACAATATACAAGCCATATTAAAGTTCTAGAAGTAGGCAGAAGCATAAATATGTGATCAGCACTGTGCAGAGCCCCAGTCCTGGCACCATACCCAGTCTGCCATGGCACTAGGTCTGGGTTCTAGGGGCATTTGTGTTCTTCTTACAATTATCCTCACAGACAAGTATCAGATGACAGCTGTCAAAGAATTATTGTCTGTTGGGTTCTAGAGGCACCACAACCACAAGGAAACTACAAAACACCAGTGCAAACTGCTCCAAGTTTAGAAGGCACTGGCATGCAAGTGGGCACCCAACTTGTATAGTGCCACCATCCTACCCCAAGTGTGCCAGCCTGCCATGGCACTGAACTCTGATGAAGGCATCAGGTGAGAGATGAGATTTGAATTGTCGGGTCACTCACACTGCTGTTCTCTCCGGTCCAGTGCACCATTGCCTGGTTGTGGGAAGCGTCTCCTTTGAGCACAAACGAGGTGCTGAGCATGGAGATGTGATCTCTGGATGTAGCCCTCCCAAAGCGACCAGCTGGAGTAGTAGCATCCTCAGGAAGCCTCCGATCCCCAGCAACTCTGCTGTCCTGTATATCCCTTGCACTCCTTCTCCGGCTCACCCAGCCACTGCCCTGCACCAGCAGCACCAGCAGGCACAGGCTGGCCAGGCACAGGATGCCCATAGGGGGTGCTGGAAGAAGTGGCCCCCTTAGTGCCATGCTCTTCTTCTGATGCGGCTAGTGACAGGCTGGGGATGTGTATGCTCACACACATAGATACGAGTAGAGGGAGGGATTGCAAACAAAGCAAGCTTCTTTTTTTCCTCCTTGCATTGGAGAACAGTGAGATTTCAGGACTGGAACTGTCACTGGGGGAAGGACGCGGGCGCCACCTGCTGGGCAAACTGGAGAAGGATTGTCAATGGGATTTGACAGCTGACAAGTGGATCGCGGAGGGTGCTGAGGATGGAGAGGAGGCTGAGGAGGGCTGGCAGGGCAAAATGTATCGGATAGCAAAATGTAGCATGATTACATCAATGTAGTGATGGTGCAAAATATATCATTGTTTACTTAGCAAAGCAAGCTTTAACCACTTCAGCCCGGAAGGATTTACCCCCTTACTGACCAGGCCATTTTATGCGATACGTCACTGCATCGCTTTAACTGACAATTGCGCGGTCGTGCGGCGTTGTACCCAAACAAAATTGATGCTCTTTTTTTTCCCCACAAATAGAGCTTTTTTTTGGTGGTATTTGATCCCCTCTGACGTTTTTATTTTTTGAGCTATAAACAAAAAAAGCGACGATTTTGAAAAAAAAAAAACAATATTTTTTACTTTTTGCTATAATAAATATCCAAAAAAAACGTAAAAAACGAATTTCTTCATCAGTTTAGGCTAATATGTATTCTTCTACATATTTTTGGTAAAAAAAAAAAAAATCCTAATAGCGTATATTGATTGGTTTGCGCAAACATTATCACGTCTACAAAATAGGGGATAGATTTATGGATTTTTGTCATTATTTTTTTTTTTTTTACTAATAATGGCTGTGATCTGCGATTTTTAGCGAGATTGCAACATTGCGGCAGACAGATCAGGCTTTTTTGGAACTACTGACATTTATACAGCGATCAGTGCTATATAAAAAATGCACTGATTACTATAAATGACACTGGCAGGGAAGGGGTTAACACTAGGGGGCGATCAAAGGGTTAAATGTGTTCCCTGGGAGGTGTTTCTAACTGTAAGGGGGCTGGGCTCACTGGAGGAGGAGAGAGATCGCTGTTCCTAATCACTAGGAACTCGTCCTACCTATCCCATCGCACCTTCAGTGTCACTTACAATTCTACCTCCTCCTCTCCTCTTCCTTTCTCTGTTGGGGTCCCCCAAGGTTCTGTTCTTGGACCTCTCTTATTTTCAATCTACACTTTTTCCTTGGGCCGGCTGATAGCCTCCCATGGCTTTCAATATCATTTCTACACTGACGATACCCAAATCTACCTCTCCACCCCCCAACTCACCCCATCAGTCTCCTCACGCATCACTAACTTATTAAGAGACATATCTGCCTGGATGTCACACCACTTCCTCAAACTCAACTTGTCCAAACCCGAACTCATAATATTTCCTCCCCCAAATGCCATTTCCCCGACTTCCCTGTCAAGAGCAATGGTTCAACCATCCACCCATCCCCACATGTTAGGGTGCTTGGTGTTATCTTGGATTCAGAACTCTCCTTTTGGCCCCACATCCAATCAATCCTCTACCTCCGCAACATCTCTAAAATACGTCCCTTCCTAACCAATGAAACCACAAAGCTCCTGATTCACCCCCTGGTCATCTCTCGCCTCGACTACTGCAACTCCCTCCTCACTGGCCTACCTTTAAATAGACTATCCCCCCTCCAGTCCATCATGAATGCCGCTGCCAGACTCATCCACCTTACAAACCATTCAGCGTCTGCCACCCCTCTCTGCCAATCCCTCCATTGGCTGCCACTCGCCCAACAAATTAAATTAAAAATACTAACAATGAGCTACAAAGCCATCCACAACTCTGCTCCCAGCTACATCACCAGCCTAGTCTCAAAATGCCAACTTAATCGTCCTCTTCGCTCCTCTCAAGACCTCCTGCTCTCCAGCTCCCTCATCACCTCCTCTCATACTCGCCTCCAAGACTTCTCCCGAGCCTCTCCCATCCTCTGGAACTCCCTACCCCAATTGGTCAGACTGTCCCCAAATCTATCCACCTTCAGGTGATCCCTGAAAACTTTTCTCTTCAGGGAAGCCTATCCTGCCACCACCTAACAACTTTGTTTACAATGGCAGATGCCTGTTCTGCCTCTCTCTGGAGCGATCGCGGGTGGCCGGTGGACATCGAGTCCACCAGACCTGCTGGTTGGCTCCCCTGCTAGCGATCGCCCACAGGTCGCTGTGTACACGCCCGACGTACACCTACAGCAATTTGCGCAGTCGTGACAACCTGCCACAGTATAATGACGGCGGCTGGTCGGCAAGCGGTTATATACCTAAGGGGAAAAGTGCCAGGGAAATAAAAATTAAAGTAATTTTGGATAGAGTAAGGGAGGGTTATAAACTCTATCATTTTTTTTTTTTTTTTTTTGCCATCTGTGTCCCAATTCACAGATTTACCTTCACTTCCTGTCTAATAGCCAAAACAGGAAATCCTTGCAAATTAACCACTTAACCGTAGTGCAGGTTATCTGTACTTTTGTTTGTATTATTCACTCTGTTTTTGGAAAAGGTTGCCACATCCCTGTTTACAAAGTTAGGTTATATGTTCTTAGTAAATAGATCAGCATATACAGTGTCTCACAAAAGTAAGTACACCTCTTAGATTTTTGTAAATATTTTATTCTATCTTTTCATGTGATAAACACTGAAGAAATGACACTTTGCTACAACGTAAAGTAGTGGGTGTACAGCTTGTATAAGGCCTCATTTACATTGCTGCTGGTAAACGGACGTTTTAAGGCATTTGGGCATTTTTTTTTCAGCTGCCCCTGAATTTTCCTCTATGTTATCTTATCAGTACATTTACACAGGGTCGTTTAAGGTCGTTTCCAGGCAGTTGAGTTTAAAGGCTTTTTTTGGAACGCAAAAAAATGGGTTCAGACGCCAATTCAGAGGCATTTGAAATGCCAAACAGCTTGTAAACGCCGCTAAACGTGCCTAAACACGGTAACTCGCGTCTAGGACCATTTAGTGTACAGGCATTTCCATTTAAAAAAAAAAAAATTTCTTTAAAAACGATCCTAGACGCAAACGCTGCTAAACACCGCATGCAAAACGTGTCAAAACGTCCGTTTTAGACGTCGGCTTCTAGCTGTCAAAATAAATCGTTCAGGGGAGGTTAACATAGCGTCCCGTGTAAATGGAGCCTTATAGTGTAAATTTGCTGTCCCCTCTAAATAACTCAACACACAGCCATTAACCACTTGCCGACCGCAGTCTGACGGCGACAGAGTGGTTTGTTATCGCAAACCGCCGTCATATGACTAGTGCTGTGAGCATGCGCACCCACTGTGTCCGGGGGGGGCCAGGGAGCGGGTAGGGCCGACTCGATCACCGCCGGCTACCCGTGATGGCCCCCCCACAGTGAGAGAACGGAGGTCCGTGTAAGTAAACACGGATCTCCGTTCTCATAGAGGGGGAAGGGCGGTGATCACAGGCTTCCTCTATATGGAAGCCGTGATCATCCCCTTTCCCCAGCCAGGGCAGTCCCCACACAGTAAGAACACGCCCAGGGAACACAGTTAACCCTTAGAGTGCCCCCTGCAGGTTAACCCCTTCACTGCCAATGGCATTTACACAGTAATCAGTGCATTTTTATAGCACTGATCGCTGTATAAATGGCAATGGTCCCAAAAAAGTGTCAAAATGGTCCGACATGTCCGCTGCAATATCGCAGTACCGCTAAAAATTGCAGATCGCCGCCATTACTACTAAAAAATAAAAAAAAATAAAAACCCCAGAAATTAATGCTCATCAATAAATGGCGATTCCGATTTTTTTTTTACCAAAAATATGAGGAAGAATATAAATCGAACAAAACCGATAGAAAAAAATGTTTTTTTATATTATTTTTTTTGGATTTGTATTTTAGCAAAAAGTAAGAAATTTGGTTTTTTTTGCAAAAATGTCGCTCTTCTTTTTTTTTATCACATCGATCAGAAATGACACAGAGGTGATCAAATACCACCAAAAGAAATCTCTATTTGTGGGAAAAAAGGGCGCAAATTTCCTTTGGGTACAACGTCGCACGACCGCGCAATTGTCAGTTAAAGCGATGCAGTGCCGAATCGCAAAAAGTGCTCTGGTCCTAAAGTGTGAAATCCTTCCGGGGCTGAAGTGGTTAATGTCTAAACCCCTAAGTGAAAATGTTCAAATTGGGCCAATTAGCCATTTTCCCTCCCCGGTGTCATGTGACTTATTAGTGTTACAAGATCTCAGGTGTGAATGGGGAGCAGGTGTGTTAAATTTGGTGTTATCGCTCTCACTCTCTCATACTGGTCACTGTAAGTTCAACATGGCACCTCATGGCAAAGAACTGTCTGAGGATCTAAAAAAAAGAATTGTTGCTCTACATAAAGATGGCCTAGGCTATAAGAAGATTGCCAAGACCCTGAAACTGAGCTGCAGCACGGTGGCCTAGACCATACAGTGGTTTAACAGGACAGGTTCCACTCAGAACAGGCCTCGCCATGGTCGAACCAAAAAGTTGAGTGCACGTGCTCAGCGTCATATCCAGAGGTTGTCTTTGGGAAATAGACGTATGAGTGCTGCCAGCATTGCTGCAGAGGTTGAAGTGGTGGGGGGCTCAGCCTGTCAGTGCTCAGACCATACGCTGCACATTGCATCAAATTGCTCAGCATGGCTGTCGTCCCAGAAGAAAGCCTCTTCTAAAGATGATGCACAAGAAAGCCCGCAAACAGTTTGCTGAAGACAAGCAGACTAAGGACATGGATTACTGGAACCATGTCCTGTGGTCTGATGAGACCAAGATAAACTTATTTGGTTCAGATGGTGTCAAGCGTGTGTGGTGGCACCTAGGTGAGGAGTACTAAGACAAGTGCATCTTGTCTACAGTCAAGCATGGTGGTGGGAGTGTCATGGTCTGGGGCTGCATGAGTGGTGCCCAGGGCCGATCCTAGGGTCACAGACGCCTGGGTGCAGAAATATTTCTGGCGCCCCCACATGGGCGTGGTTATCTTGTTAACTCCTCCCCTTTACAAATGTTTCCATGGCAGCGACGTAAACACAGAGATGCTGCCCTAAGGAGTCTGTTACCTCAATATCCTCCCACAATCTCAATCTCTCACAATCTCTGCAGAAATGATACAGGAGATGGTCAGAGACTGCAGACATGGTACAGGAGATGGTCAGAGACTGCTGACATGACACAGGAGATGGTCAGAGACTGCAGAAATGATACAGGAGATGGTCAGAGACTGCAGAAATGATACAGGAGATGGTCAAAGACTGCAGAAATGATACAGGAGATGGTCAGAGACTTGGTTTATTCAAATAGAACCAGAGTAGTCTGGTGTCCTGTACCAAGGTCATTAGGTACAGGAATCAGACGAA
>BLSH010074675.1:15352-28953 GCA_018402905.1 Glandirana rugosa | reverse complement strand
TGCTGGGCCTTTTTCACAATGGAGTCAATGTGAATGTCCCACTTCAGGTCCTGAGAGATAGTGGTGCCCAGGAACCTGAATGACTCCACTGCAGTCACAGTGCTGTTCATGATGGTGAGTGGGGGGAGTGCAGGGGGGTTTCTCCTGAAGTCCACGATCATCTCCACTGTTTTGAGTGTGTTAAGCTCCAGGTTGTTAAGAGTGCACCAGACAGCCAGCTCTTTAACCTCCTGTCTGTAAGCAGACTCGTCACCGTCCTGAATGAGGCCGATGAGTGTGGTGTCATCTGCAAACTTCAGGAGCTTGACAGAGGGGTCCTTAGATGTGCAATCGTTGGTGTACAGGGAGAAGAGCAGTGGGGAGAGAACACAGCCGTGAGGAGCTCCGGTGCTGATTATACGGGTACTGGATGTGTATTTTCCCAGCCTCAATAGCTGCTGCCTGTCTGTCAGGAAGCTGTTGATCCACTGACAGACGGAGGTGGGCACAGAGAGCTGAGTTAATTTGGACAGAAGAAGGTTTGGGATGATCGTGTTAAAGGCCGAGCTGAAGTCCACAAACAGGATCCTCACATAAGTCCCCGGTGTGTCTAGGTGTTGCAGAACATAATGCAGTCCAATGTTTACTGCATCATCCACAGACCTGTTTGCTCTGTAGGCAAACTGAAGAGGATCCAGCAAGGGTCCAGTGATGTCCTTCAGGTGGGCCAGCAACAGTTTTTCAAATGACTTCATGACTACGGATGTTAAAGCCACAGGCCTGTAGTCATTTAGTCCTGTAATTTTGGATTTCTTTGGGGATGATGGTGGAGCGTTTGAAGCATGAAGGGACTTCGCACAGCTCCAGCGATCTGTTGAAGATCTTTGTGAAGATGGGGGCCAGCTGATCAGCACAGGATTTCAGACAGGCTGGTGTAACACAATCTGGGCCTGGTGCTTTTTTCCTTGATATGCACAACCCTCTGGTGTGTCAGGGGCAGCAGTTGAGGCCCTGAAAACCTCATCAGTTGACCATCACTGGGATGCAGTCTCAAGCCAAGCTACACATCCACACAATAAATGGAGTGTATGAGAGCCAGAACAAGCTGTTCTGGTTTAAAGTAGACCTTTCACCATGAAGGCCTCTTTCACACACTTTCTTTGCTCGTTCCTAGCCGATCAGAATGTGCGCTCCAATTACAGTCAGTTTGCTGCTATCATCTTTGAATGACCTGTGTGGTGAGTGTCTGTTGGGGACATCTAGTGGCGTATATGTGGAATTACATACCCAATTAGGTTGGATGTATATATACCACCCCCCTCCAGTACTGCCCTTGCTTTGAGGAAGTCCACGATTGGTGGACGAAACGCGTCAGCGTTCGCATCAATCAGTCCATCCGGGATGCTTCAGCCGGCCACCCCCATGCGATTCCAAGCTCCTGGACTAGGTCGTGTGATCTGGGTGGCCACACCCACAGCCCAGTACGCGGCTCCGTATCATCAGCTGCAAGCCGAGACCTCACCGGCTGCAGCGCTAATCTCCCTCCTACTCGAGGCCCGACTGATCGGAGCGTTGCCGACGTGGTGAGCGTATCTGATAGCTACCCGTGTTTCTCACACACAGTGTGACGATCACCACTACCGGTCCGTATTTAGGATTGCACTTGCCTGCCATCTACTCCATGCATTGGGAGGACTGTATCACCCAGGGTCACGGACTCAATTATGCCATGGCATCGGCGAGTTGCTGGCCCTGCGAGTGACCATATTCCACAGGGCCTGACTAACCGGACACTGGTCCTTGTACATTTATATATTGACTGTGATGATATACCGTGAAGTGATTTACCGCATGTTCTAATTCCATGCTACTCCTGAACCTTCAGGGATACGGATTTGAGCACTTTGGGACACGGGTTTAGCTCCAGGCCCCCGGAGTGACCATACTCCACACGGAGCTTGCACAGTGGGACACATTAGTCCCTGCATCCACACACTGACTTTGAGGGGGTGTCTAAAGTTATTTTGCTCTCAATTTATGTTTGCCTTATTTTTCACCCCCAGCAGAGAGTGAATGCAGGGTGAGTGGTGGTGTATGAGTGTAACAGCCGGCTGATTATGTCCCGTAGTTACTGACAACGTTGTCATTTTTATCATGTTATGCTTCAATGGTAAATGGTGCTTCTCTTTTTAAATTTTCCAATTTCAATAAACGTTTACATTTTAATGCCCTGAGTGTCCCGCCTATGGGCTCTTTTGTGTGATTACACAAGTTGTCATAGTCTTGGTCTTAGCCCTAGGGACCCCATCCCTGAATGGGGGATGAGCGGCTAGTTTGGATAGACGTGATTTCACGTTTTTCCTGTTTGAGTATTGTGTCACTGACCCCGATGGGGGAGCTATTTCAACCCCCTTTCTTTTTGTACTGCAGTCTCTGCTTTCATAGCTGTGTGTGCTCTGCTCATTGCTAATAACACGTCCTAGGAGTATCTTGTCTATTGGTGAGTCCCCCACCTCCCCGGTCCATGGTGTGCAGGCAGTGAGGAGATGATGTGCTGTAACCTCTAGCAATCAACCAGTGAGCATTAATAATGTGCTGTAACCTCCAGCAACCAACCAGTGAGCAGTCATGATGGGGGGGCGAAGATAATGTTTGCCCAGGGTCCAATCAATTTTAAAGGTGGCCCTGGTCCTGCACCACATTCAAATTGCACTGCAACCTAAAGCGGGTATCAGTGAAATCTTAACGACAACCCAAATGCAGTGTGCTTGCCTGCCCCAGATCCAATGATACAAAATGACCATGTGATCCGGTTTCAATGCGTTCCTAAAATTGGTGCGTGCACGACTTGTGTAATGTGGTGCAATCTAAGCCCATTCAAAGTGATGTTCATGTGAATTGCACAGAAATGTGATGCAGTTCCTGTAGTTCACACCTATGCATGTGGTGTGGCCTGCATTTGCGTGGGAATGGGCTGCTGTCCCTGTGGGAAATGCAGCGAAAAGGTTCTTGAACCTTTTCTAAAAACACAGATGCAGAGAAACCACATTTTAAATTAAAAAACGCATTTTAAATTAAAATAAGAACATGTTATATTCACCTGCTCTGTGCAACGGTTTTGCACAGAATGGCCCTGATCCTCATCTTCTCTGTGTGCCACAATAGAAAGCTGCTTGCTACGGGGGCACACAGTGTATGCTCGCTCCTGTGCTGCTTGGTTCTACCCTCCCCCCTTCACCACTTGGTACCTGCTGCTGAACCCTGACAGGAGAAAAAATTATCTACGGCCCTGACAGAATCTGATAGAAAATCTAAAATTTCAGTTTTAAGATAAAAGTAAATGTTTTAATGAGGACACTTGTTCTGGTGACAATTGTCTAAGGGGGATTTTCCCTCACTTCATAGTCATTTCCTGTTGTGTCTACACCAAAGGAAGTAAAGAGAAATCTTTACAATGGGGGTATGATATATTGGCAGGGGGTTTGCTCTCCCATGCTTTAGTTAAAAAACAAAAACAGTTTTGATATACATACACTTTAATGACAATCATATAGCTAGAAGCACTCACATCTCTATCAAAACCGAATATATATGATACTAATAAAAGTTTGCATTACAACTTTCTGCTATGAGTAATATGCCATTGAGGGTTAAGTGAGGCAGCACATAACAGTAGATTTCTACTGAAGAACTGAGTAAAATGTTAGCTGTAGGCTATCCAATAAATCTTCACACTGTACCATGTTCAACTTAAATCTGAACCCTACAGTATGTAGATATAAAATGCACCGATGAATGCCACCCTTAATTATTAAGACATACAGTAATTCAATGTTTTATTTAAATGCAAGTGGTGTAAGAACCTGAATCTGACCTGGCAGTAGCCTCTTGCAGTCCCTGTACAACAGGGCTGGAGTGTGAGAGGAAGAAGCAGCACAAGACAATCGGTATATGTGTTATCAAGAAGCATGCTGATAGGAGGAAGAAGCTGAGTATAGGAGGTGTTTGGCCATTTGCCGAGCCCCGACCCTCTAGCTGTGTGTGGGAAAATCATATTTTGCTATTACTACTGCTACTAAATATGACAGCTTCAACAGGTCACCAAGTCATTAGGCACTTCTAACAACTCAGTGGGGAATCCGTCCTTTGGCGAGGTGCAGCCACGGGATCAGACGGCATGTTTTTTGTTTCAGTGGGCATTGGGAATCAGTCATCACAATTGAAGAGGACATGTATCCCTGGATGATGTGATTTATGATGGCTTTACATTGTGAGACTTTTTTAGACTTTTTATTTATTCAACCACTTCCCGACCGCCGTATGCAGAATGACGGCCGGGAAGTGGTTTAGTTATCCTGACTTGACGTCATATGACACCCTCAGGATAACAAGCCGCCGCGCGCCCGGGGGGGGGCACGCATCGCGGCGATCGGTGGTGTGGGACGTCAGTCTGACCCCCCGCAATACCGATCTCGGTAAAGTGCTTCCATCCGAAGCACTTTACCATGTGATCAGCCGTGACCAATCACGGCTGGTCACAGTGTAACACAGGAAAGCCGTTTATCGGCTTTCCTGTACTCGGGTCTGCAGACCTATGGAGTGAAGAGCCGATCGGCTGCATTCCTGACAGGGAGGGATTGTGCTGATGATTTATCAGCACAGCTCCCCCTCGGATCGCCAAACTAGACCACCAGGGAGCCTGCCCAGGGACCACCAGCAATGTCCCCACCCAGGACCACCAGGGAGCCGACCAGGGAGCCGATCTGGACCAGCAGGGAGACCACCCTAGACCACCAGGTAAGGGGCATAGTGCCCAATATGAATGGCACTTAGTGCCACCTTCAGATGCCACCCTAGACCACCAGGGAATGGGCCCCTTTCTGTACATATGCCCACCAGTGCCCCTATCAGTGTGTGCCAGTGCCCCTATCAGTGCATACCAGTGCCACATATAAGTGCCCACCAGTGCCACCTACTAGTGCCCACCTATCAGTGCCAATCAGTGCCACCTATCAGTGCCCAGTGCCGCTTATGAGTGCCAATCAGTGCCGTCTATGAGTGCCCATCAGTGCCGCTTATCAGTGTCCGTCAGTGCTGCATATCAGTGCCCGTCGGTGCTTATCAGTGCCGCCTAACAGTGCTCATCCTTGCTGCATATAAGTGCCTCATCATCAGTGCCACCTCATCAGTGCCACCTCATCAGTGCCAATCAGTACTGCCAGATCAGTGCCCGTCAGTGTAGCCTCATCAGTGTCCATCAGTGATGAAGTAATTTACTTATTTACAAAGTTTTGTGACAGAAATAGAGAATTTTTTTTTTTTTTCAAAATTTTCGGTCTTTTTTTGTTTATAGCGCAAAAAATAAAAACCGCAGAGGTGATCAAATACCACCAAAAGAAAGCTCTATTTGTGGGAACAAAATGATAAAAACTTTGTTTGGGTACAGCGTCGCACGACCGCACAATTCTCATTCAAATCTCAACAGCACTGAAAGCTGAAAATTGGTCTGGTAGGAAAGTGTTCTAAGTGCATAGTATTGAAGTGGTTAATAAAGGATAGGAATGGGCCGAACGTCTATGGGAGCCAAACAGGGAAAATCAAAAGTTCCCATTTTGAAGACTTGTATGCAAGTAATTGGCCATAAAATGGGGGTCTGGGTACTGCCCTGTATCAATGCAAAATAAAAAACAATTGTTTTTTCAGGAGCAGTGATTTTAATTATGCTTAAAGTCCAACAATTAATAAATATAGTGCCTGGGGGGTCCCCTTAATGTGCCTGTAAAATGGCGCATCTGTAGCATGCATAAAACATGCTACAGAAAAAAATGACAATTCTAAAAATTGGCCCCCCCCAGTCCATATCAGACTCTTATCTGGGCATGCAGCCTGGCAGGTCAGGAAAGGAGGGGGGTGAGCAAGCCCCCCCTTCTGAACCAAAGTAGGCCACATGCCCTTAACACGGGGGGGTGGGTGCTTTGGGGCAGAGGGAGTTTGGCGCAGGGTTCCTCTCCAAATCCATACCAGACCCCATGCCGTTTTGTTCTTTGTTTTTTTTTAACGGGGCTTTTTTTTATTGTTCAGCTGTCAGCAGGGAAACTCATTGACAGCTGATGACTCATTGGTTGTTAAGGACGCCGCGGCGAGCTTCCCGACTCCACTCCTTAACAACCAGCTTACCCTGCTCCCTGATTGGGCAAAGCTTTGCACTGTGCATTGCAGGATATTCGTCAGTGCAAACACCCAATGAACACCTTGAAAATTTGTGTGTTTGACGTACGGGCTACCAGGCAAAAGTTTGGCCCAAACTCATGCTCAGGCCGAACCGTTAGCCAATCCCTAATAAAGGACTTATCAAAATGTGTGTTCCTTTTAGTACTGTTTATATTAGTTTGTGAAGGAGTAGAGGTACTATGTACCCATTAATCATTCACGTGGGTGGCAGATATCTGAGGGATTTTTTATTTTAACCACTTGACCACTGGGCACTTAAGTCCTCTTATAACCAGACCAATTTTCAGCTTTCAGAGCTCTCACATTTTGAATGACAATTACTCAGTCATGCTACACTGTACCCATATGACATGTCCTTTTTTCACATTTTTTGCGCTATAAATAAAAAAAGACCAAAAACTTTGTAAAAAAATGAATTTTTCTTAGTTTCTCTTATAAAATTTTGCAAACTAGTCATTTTCTTTATACATTTTGGCCAAAATTTATACTGCTACATATCTCTGGTAAAAATAACCCAAATAAGTGCATATTATTTGGTCTGTGTGAAAGTTTCAGGCTGCATTCACACAGGGGCGATCCGACTTCAGCGCAACTTTGCTAGACAATTTCAGCGCGACTTACAAGGCAACTTCATGCCAGGTGACTCTGCCTGTGGCCAATCAGAGAAGGGAGGGAGGGGGTTGCCCTGGATAAATTATTTTCTTTTAACTGTAAAGTTGCTTCCATTTAGATGGGGGATCAGACTTGGAGGCGACTTTTTTAAATTCTATGGGCACAAGTCGGATAGAAGTCGCCTAGAAGTAGTACAGGAACCTTTTCTTCAGTAGTGTACGTTAAGATGGCCCCAATTCATTTCAATGGGATTTCAAATGTCAAGTGACTTGGGGCGACTTGAGGCAACTCAAGTCGGAGCGCAAGTCGTCCCTGTGTGAAAGGACACAGAGTCTACAAGCTGTGGTGCCAATCATTGAAAATTGATCACACCTGATGTGTTGACAGCCTATCTCATTTCTTGAGACCCTAACAAGCTAGGAAAGTACAAATACCCCCCAAATTACTTTTTGGAAAGTAAACATTCCAAGGTATTTAGTAAGGGGCATGGCAAGTTTTTTCACGTTGTAATTTTTTCCCACAATTCTTTGCAAAATGAAGATTTTTTTTTCCACAAAATCGTCATATTAACGGGTAATTTCTCTCACATGGCATATGCATACCAAAATACATTCTGCTACTCCTCCTGAGTATGGCAGTACCACATATGTGCAACTTTTACACAGTCTGGCCACATATAGAGGCCCAACATCCAAGTAGCACCTCCAGGCATTCTCAGAACATAAATGACACACTGACATGGCACTATAGGGCACTGATGGGGCACAGATGTGGCACGAATGGGGCACTGCTATGGCTCTGCTGGGCACTGATATGGCACTGCTGGGCATTGATATAGCACAGATTGGGGCACTGCTGGGCACTGATACAGCACTGCTGGGCACTGATATGGCATCACTGAGCACTAATATGGCACAGATTAGGGCACTTATATGGCATGGATTGGGGCACTGCTGGGCACTGACATGGCACAGATTGGGGCACTGATATGGCACCGCTGGGCACTGATATGGCACTGCTGGGCATGGATTGGGGTGCTGCTGGGCACTGATAAGCACTAATATGACACCACTGGGCACAGATTGGGGCACTGATGGGGCACTTTTATGGCACGGATTGGAGCTGGCACTATGTGACAATACCTGCAGCAGCCCCACACTGCAGCGTCTCCCTCCGCTGCTCACGCGATCGGTGTGAGTAGCGGAGAGAAACAGACATGACACCGGTTTGTTTACATTGATCGCTCTGTCATTGGACAGAGCATTCACGTGGTAAAGGGCCGCTGTCAATGGCCCTTACCGCAATCCATGACCTGCCGGGTCCCGTGAACCCGGCGAGCATGGACAGCCCCATGTGCGCGCGATTCTGGGAGGACGTCATTGTTCGTCCTCCCAGAATTAAGCGACCGCGCTGTAGCCGTCATTCAGCTATGGCCCGGTCACTAAGTGGTTAAAGGTAGTTTCCAAAAGCCTCACTCACAGACCACCAACACATCCAGCCTGTTCATAAAATATATGTATGTAAATATACTGCGCTGAAAATATGAGGAAGTGTAAATAAAAATCCTGATCAAATGGCAAGTAAATAAGGGATTGTTGCAATCCAACTAGGGATATCGCCCAGACCAAGTACAGTAAATATAAACAGAAATGTGCAAATCCCGATATTAAAGCCCAATGAAAGTGTCAAGTGCAAAAATTATGTGATCACAATAATGAAAATATCGCCATATGAACGCCAATAAATAAAAAATAAAGTGCGTGTGCAAATTTAAAAAAGTGAACGAAATGAATTTCAAATAAATGCAAATGTGGATAAACACAGCACCTATATGAACTGAACAAAATAAAAAACAATAAGTATGAGTATAATAGTGCAAAGAAATCCCTCTGAAATAATTCCAAAAGTTCTTTCAAAGAAAAACATTTCAGCAGTCCATGCAATATGAAGATGTATAGACTTATGTCCTCTTATGTGCTGATAGAAGATCTCAAAAGATGCCAATTCCTCCACCAAGTGCCTTAGGATTTCAACTTTAGTGACACCCCACACACTATATATAGGGACTCTTACCAGATCCCAATGACTACCTATCTCTAGGATAGTCAATCAGGCAAGCAGAAAAGCCTCTGCGGGCATAATCATCCAGGGGTAGTAATCAGCCAGCAAAAGGTCCCTTGTCTCGTCTCCCCTCGCAGTAGCCTCTCTCCGGGTTCCCCGATCCGGGTAAGTGTATGTAACAAGAGGGCTCCAATGGTGTGATATTGTTTCAAAGGTTTATTAATAAAAACAAGGCCAAATGGCTACTTTCATTCTCAAAGATGATAAACAGCAGTGATAAAAAATGTTGTTGGCAAACAAACAAAACGCCCGTGCATCTGGGGTCACGCGAGGCGTAATGACGTCAGTGCGTGGCTCTGCCCAACATGTTTCGTCATATGTGGCATCTTCCTGCACTACATCTTTTTTGTGCACTAGGTTCTCCTTTAAACTCTATAATAGACCCTCCGCAATG
This sequence comes from Glandirana rugosa, assembly GCA_018402905.1. NCBI lineage: Eukaryota > Metazoa > Chordata > Amphibia > Anura > Ranidae > Glandirana > Glandirana rugosa. The sequence continues at coordinate 19,616 of BLSH010074675.1, read as the reverse complement.
ATAAGGGTCCTGGTATGAATTTTAAAGGCTCCACAATTTTTTTTAATTTGTTATTTGCTGAAGGATGTATTACATAGCAATCCAAACCCTCAAGGGATAGGTATATATTTTGGGGGTCCCCATGTAATTTTTTTACAAAAAGAATAATAAACAAGGTGGCAGGGAAATTGTCAATTACCATCAATTTAAAGAACATCTTCATTCTTTGTAAATGTCAGTTTTGCTGTAGTAGGTTGTATACATCATACCGATGTGCCACTTCACGGGCAGGTTCGGGGCATCCCTCAAGCAATTTTTTTCAATTGGAGTAAAGCATTTTTATTGTTTCACTTTAAGCATTAATAAAATCTCTGCTCCCTGCCAAACATTTTTTTTTGCATTGGGACATGCCCACCAGGGCTGTACCCAGCCACCCTAGCCATTTGTTTGACAATCCCTTGACTATTAGCCTAGAAAATCACCAATACTGATGTCTAAGATTCGGCTACAATTGTGATTTCACTGGGGTTTGAATTTGTCATATTGATCTTGTTATTTTTGTCTGTAGTTCTGGTTTAAAATTGTTCCGTTTTAATAATTCTGCTGCAACATTAGAATTATATCTATCAAATCCTGTTTTTCATAAACAATCTAATAAAAAATTATGTAATGCAGGTAGAATGGTCCTTAACCACTTCCGGACCACGTCATGTACATTTACTGCTGAAAGGTGGCAGCATAACGCAAATCGCCATCTATAAACGTTAGTTCGTGCAGGCGCGGTTAGGTGGCAGGCGGCGCGCTCTTGTGCCCACCGCGAGCTCCAGGAGTGTGGCTCGCTTACAATAGGAGAAAAGCGGGGAACCGCCGATGTAAACACGACGGCTCCCGCTCTGACAGGGAGACAAAGAGAGGGTGGCGGGGACTCTGAATGTACGCCAACATCCCAATATGTACAAGCAAAAATAGTGAACCCTCCAGCAGAAGGGACTTTAAGGCGTACACAGACTGGGTACACACAAACACCGTGAATAGTATAATAAATATGATTTATTGCTACATGGATATACAGAATAAAAAAAGCCTGAACAAAGGCTTAAGCATGGATAAAAGCTGATGGATCTAAACACAAGCATATAGTGTGGTCGTAGATCCCCTGAGGTTGGAAAAGAAACAGGACTGCAATACATCCAAAAAGCCAACGCGTTTCGAGATATTAAAGGTACGCTCTTCTTCAGGGATGCAGAGTGTGATGCAGGAGGAGTTCGTTTGCAGGCAGGTAGGTCTGACAGATCACCATATGGGCTCCCAAAATGGGGGGAGAGGATACATCTTCATAATTAGTCAAAAACTGTATGGGATATAATGTAGTTTTCAAATTGAAATAGGAAATGTCTATCCTAAAGCTGGATAGGCTGTATATTGTCTGTGAAGGTAGCCAGGAGGTATGAATGGACGGCCAGATTGCCACTTAAAATTGCAGCCACTCGGGATTGAGCCCAAAGGAGGACAGGAGAAAAGGCCCGCCTGGAAATGTCCGAAGTATAGGCACCATTTGTATAGATGCATTTGGTTCAAGCCCGCCATGGGCAAATACCCACTCTCCATAGGGTCCAATGAAGGGGGCCGGACACGGGCCAAACTGCAAGCCAGCTAGGAGTGCTGGGTATAGACCATATCAATGGCACAATAGTGCCTCGTTCTTAACGGGGAGACTGCCCATCAGCACCCGCTCTGACAGGGGACATAACACTGATCTACTGATCCCTGTCACCGAGATCAGTTAGATCTGTTATGCCCCTGACAGCCCACCCCCCACACAGTTAGAACACGCCTAGGGAACACAGTTAACCCCTTCATTGCCCACTGCAGCTTAACCCCTTCCCTGCCACTGACATTAATACAGTAATCAGTGGCTAATTTTAGCTCTGATCACTGTATAAATGTCAATGGTCCCAAAAAAGTGTCAAAAATGTCTGACATGTCCGCCTCAATACACAGTCCCAATAAAAAATGCAGATCGCCGCCATTACCAGTAAAAAAAAAATAGTAAAAATGCCATAAATTAATTCTCATGGTTTGTAAACGCAGCTACTTTTGCGCAAACCAATCAATAAACTCTGATTGCGATTTTTTTATACAAATATGTAGAAGAATATATATCGGCCTAAACTGATGAATAAATTCGTTTTTTTTTTTCATTTTTTTTTTTTGGATATGTATTTTAGCAAAAAGTAAGAAATATTGTTTTTTTGCAAAATTGTCGCTTTTTTTTGTTTAAAGTGGTGATCAGAAGTGACGCAGAAGTGATCAAATACCACCAAAAGAAAGCTCTGTTTGTGGGGAAAAAAGGACACCAATTTCGTTTGGGTACATCGTCAGTGCCGAATTTCAAAAAGTGCTCTGGTCCTAATGTGGGAAATCCTTCTGGGGCTGAAGTGGTTAAACATTTTCTCCAAGTCTCTGCTGGATGTGAGTGTAATCAGGGCACAGTACAGCAGGTGAGACATTCAGTATATTGCACATAATATGGCAGCATTAACCAACGAGAGGTCATTGCTAGCTATCAGACTACCAAGGGCAATTCTCAGCATCATTGCCGACACTACAACTGCCGTTCCTGACCCTCCTGGCGGCGACTGAGATAATTCAATTTAATTATGAAACTCCTAGTATGGAGGTGAGAATACAAGCAGAAAATAATCTGAATACATTAACTTCTCACTAATAGAGATGAAAGAACTTTAAAGTGATTTTAAAGTCATGGTTTTTGTTTGTTTAACTGCTTGCCGACTAGCCGCTACACTTGTACTGCGGCAGGTCGGCTCTCCTGTGCAAACGTCGGCCGCGCATGCACGATTTGCGGTGCGAGCGTGCGCCCGCTGTACTCTCAGTGAGCGTGCCCATGGGTCGGGCGGAGCCGATGTCCGTCGGCGAATCACGATCGCCTATTACAGAGGCAGAATGGGAATCTAACCCCGTAAACACGGCGGCTCCTCGTTCTGTCAGGGGACATGACACAGATCTACTGTTCCCTATAATCGGGAACAGTTAGATCTGTCATGCCCCTGTCAGCCCAGCCCCCACACAGTTAGACACACTTAACCCCTAGATCGCCCCCTACAGTTTAACCCCTTCCCTGCCAATGCCAATGACATTTATACAATAATCAGTGGCTATTTAAAGCTCTGATCACTGTATAAATGTCATTGGTCCCAAAAAAAGTGTCTGATCTGTCCGCGGCAATGTCGCACTCCCGATAAAAATCACAGATCGCCGCCATTACTAGTTAAAAAAATAATAATGAAAATGCCATAAATCTATTCCCATAGTTTGTAGACGCGATAACTTTTGCACCTATTGCAATTTTTTTTTACCAAAAATATGTAGAAGAATATATATATCGGCCTAAACTGAGGAATACATTTGTTTTTTTATATATATTTTTTTTGATATGTATTATAGCAAAAAGTAAAAAAAAATGTTTTTTTTTTTCAAAATTGTCACTCTTTGTTTATAGCACAAAAAATAAAACCCGAAAAGGTGATCAAATACCACCAAAAGAAAACTCTATGTAAGCTACAAGTGTACTACTGAGTGGAGTGACGCACGTGTTTCTTTGGTAAGAGAGCCCCCCCAGGCCAGTTGTATAGAGTGGCAGTGGGAGTACCTGGGTCCTGGCCCTGCTCAGTGACTCCAATCATCAGGACCCAGGTACTCCCATTGCCACTCTATACACCTGGCCTGGGGGGGGCCCTCTTACCATAGAAACACGTGTGTGTGTGCCCCTTCACTTAGCAGGGCCACCAGGTACTCACGAGTCTGCCATTCCTGGCCGCCACTGTGTCAGAACAGGCTGGAGCAGCTTCCCATCCAGTCCTCACGTCGGCACCCAGCTTTTTCTTTTCACAGCTCCGCCCTTGCAATTTATAGAGTGCCCCAATGCCAGGACAAGGTCATCCAGTGTCCAGGGCAAACTCACCCCCATATACCCCCTTCTAGCACCCACGGCTGCACTCCTGACCTACCCTTCGACGAGGTCGGACAAGACTGTGTCACCGCCGGTCCTTACCGTCTGAGCACTCATGGACCACCGGGACGATTCACTTCCCCGTGTGTGTGTGCACAAAGATACCATTCTCCCGGGGGGGGTCCGGTCCACATATCTCACCGTTACCCTCATGGACCCAGGACTACTAACCTCAGTGACTCGTCCCGGTCCTGGGTCCATGAGGGTGACGGTGAGATATGTTGACCGGACCCCCCCGAGAGAATGGTTTCTTTG
>BLSH010074653.1:90545-102397 GCA_018402905.1 Glandirana rugosa | reverse complement strand
TTCTAAAACCATCTACTACTGCATTAGGGAGAGGTTCCTGTTGGTGCTCTGAGGGAGAGATTATCATTCTCAAACCATCTACTACTGCATAAGGGACAAGGCAAAGGCGGAGGAGGAGGAAGAGGTCGCCAAGGCAGCTGTGGCACCGCCAGCACCTCAGAAGGCAGGGTTAGCATGGCCGAAATATGGAAAAGCTTTGTCAGCAGCCAGCCACAACAAACAGCACCACCAGCTGATAGGCAATGTCTTAGCAGGAGGCAGCATTTCAGCAACATGGTGGAACAGTATGTGTGCACACACCTACACGTACTGACTGATGGGTCTGCCCCATTCAACTTCTGGGTCTCCAAATTGGGCACATGACCTGAGCTTGCCCTTTATGCCTTGGAGGTGCTGGCCTGCCCTGCAGCCAGTGTATTGTCTGAATGTGTGTTTAGCACGGCAGGGGGCGTTATCACAGACAAGCGCAGGCGCCTGTCCACAGCCAACATGGACGAGCTAACATTTATTAAAATGAACCAGGCATGGATCCCACAAGACTTGTCTGTACCTTGTGCAGAATAGACATTTAGACCGGCCTCTCACAGCCATTGGTATACTTGGTTTTTTTTAATATGTCTCAATATTTTGGGGGGCTACCCCATTTAGAAAAAAAACAAATAACAGTGTTGGCTACCTCCTCCTCCTCCACCACCGCCACTTCCACATACACTGCCACGGTCACGGCCTAGTCAACCTCTAGGCTCCAACTCCACATCCACCTCCTCCTCCCATTTTTTTTTTTTTTAGTTATTTTAAGTTATTTCTCTATCCACATTTGTTTGTAGGGCACTTGTCCTACTCCTTACCCCCATTTTGCTCCCTTTTGCAGCCCTCTAGCCCTTTCCAGGACTTTTTACAGCCATTTTAGTGCCCAAAAGTTCGGGTCACCATTGACTTCAGTGGGGTTCGGGGTCCGGGGGAAAAGTTCGGGTCAAGTTCGGTACCGAACCCGAACTTTTTTGCGAAGTTCGGCCAAACCAGACGAACCTGAACATCCAGGTGTCGGCTCAACTCTACCAGGCACGCTTTACTGTAATGAGCAGGAATTTGAAGCAAAAGTTCAAGATGCCCAACAACAGCAGGTCGCTGGACATATTTGCAATCTATGGTAGGACGCCTAGCCATAGCAGATTGCTGGGTGTATTTGTAATGCATGGGCACGGTCGCCTGCTGTGATTGCCACTGGTTACAGTGTATATTGGAACAGTTCCTGAGTTGCAGGTGCAAGTGTCCATCTCAGCCATGGTTGGAGAAACTGGGTGAGCAGGAAGCAATAAAGTTGACCTTGACAACAGCTACTGTTGGTTGCTATGGACAATGGCACTTGTTACTGTAGTATTGAATGGCAGGCAGAGCACATAAGTCCTTTCCCAAAGTTCAATTCCTCCATGGTGGTGAAACAAAGCACAGTTGCCCGGCTTGATCAACTTCAGTTGATAGGGGTAGCGGCTGGCAGGTTAACTGTGAACAGGTGATCCTGGACACGAGCCCCCAAATGTAGCTATGCCTCCGTAGGGGCTGCTGAAAGTAATGTTTCACCTGTCACCCTGCCCAGTCAGACATCCATCTCTCAGTCACCCAGAGACATAGAACACTTCATTGCTTTGTTTTGTTATTTTATTTGGGGAATATTGAACTTGGATAGGGATTTGGGAATTATGGGATGCCCAAGAACATTCAGTGCAAATTTGCTTAGAACTCCTTTATACACTCCAGTATATACACTTTTCTCTTCTCTCCAGCACAAACACTTGCTGCTTTCCATTACTCCTCTAGTACAAACATTTGCTGCAGACTGTTACACTTCCTCCAGCACTTCCTTTGCTGCAGACTATCACTCCTCCAGACTAGCTAGCACCACATGGTTAGACCTAATACACTAACTCAGCCAGGCCTCAGTGAATTGCCTTTTGCTGGCAGAGGCCTCGGGCCTCTTTTGTGTAGAAAATTCAGGTTCTAGCTGTCCTCTATTCAGCTACCACTCCCAGATAGCTCCCTTCAGGCCCTGCCAGCCAGCATGGCTGCAATGACCACTGTCCTCTGCCCTTTTCAAAGTCCTCTCCTCTGGTTCTGCACCCATCTCACAAACTGCAATCTCCCAGTTCTCTCAGGCGTGCCTCTTCAGTCCCCGACTGTGCTCACTCACCAGCCCTGCTCAGGGTCACCCCCCCCCAGACTGGGGAGCTCCCCATGGGCCCGACAGCCCACATCCTCTTAGTCCAGCTCTTCCACCCGACAACTCCTCCCCAGCTGGGCTGACCCCAGGTATTTAAGGAGGCCTGCCCCCTGGCATTCCAGGTTAATTGTGATTTTTACCTACAGGTAAGTCTATAATAAGGCTTACTTGTAGGTAAAATGAATATCTCCTAAACCTGCATGGTTTAGGAGATATTCACCTTGCATGCAGCTGATGACGTCAGCGGCGCATGTGCAGTGAAGTCCCGGCGAAGACCTGGCATATCGTGCCGGGAATTGCCGGAAAGGAGTGCTCCCGCACCGGACCCGCGATCCCGGAAGGATCCCCGAGGGAAAATGTCAGCTCCCTCTGCGGGGACCAAGTGGACCCATCAAAGCTTCATTCTGAGGTAAATATTTCATAATGGGCTAGTATGCGATGCATACTAGCTCATTATGCATTTGCCTTAAAGGTTGTTTTTTTTTTTGTTATCTGAGCATACAACTGCTTTAAGATACCCCAGGTAGCTCCCCCTGTCTTCTCCACCCTTCCTTCTAGCGCCTTCTAAAAGAAAAGGGGAGGCAACTGAGAAGTAACACCACCTGTGAGTCACCAGCTGCTACCCTGAGCAACTCCCAGCCCAGAATGAAAACAAACAGACCTAGCAACCAGCTAGGCCTGTCTAAATTTGCCTACACTGCCAGACAAAAAAACCTCACTCTAGCACCTCACTACTTAGAGGGTGCTACACTGTTAAACATTGCACTACACGATACTCACACCACACAATCATCACACTACACTGACACTCTACAGTCGTCACAATAACACTAACTAGCTATCACTGAGCCTTGCTTTATCTATCACCAACAACACACTGCAAAATGTTCCGGTGTGAAGGAACCTTTTATAGGGTGGTTGGGGTGGGACTATGAGCACTGTGCCATGATTGGGCAAAGTCATCATGATTGACATCACTGGCACAATTAGTGTATGTGTGACCGTAATGTTCTTGGTGCCTCACCTATTAAAATGTTGCCTCCTGAACCTCAGCTTCTTTTTTTCTTTCAACACAAATGGGAACCTGAACCGCTTATAAGTAGGCATGAAAGCATCCTGAACAGTTAATAAATAAACTTCTAAGGAACATATTCAATGATTTAACAAAATTGCATAAAGTTCTCTGAAAACCCCCCAAAATTAATTAAAATTTTCACGCTCAAGCATTCTATTTATATAGTTAATTAAACTATTCCTCATAAGGGAAATTTCCATAATAGCCTCCCAGAGGCTGAAACAGAAGATAACAGAAGCCAAAATGGGATGTGGAGGAAAAAAAGGACTTTTTGTACTCACCGTAAAATCCCTTTCTCTGTGATCATGGCAGGGCACAGCACCCATCCTCTGGCTTCATGCTGCCTGTGTGTGCAAAATATTGTTTTTGTGCCAATATAATTTTTCTGAGTGTGGCTGCCACCACCATTATCATCATCATGTGGTTGACCGTCAGCATGGAACCTAGTGGCCTATTCCTGCAGGAAGCTCTATACCTAGTTAGCGATGATCTGAAGCAGAAGCTGTGTGAATGAGGAATAAATTATATTTAAGTCTGTACTATGAATAGACTCTTGGTAAAGAAGTGCACTGAGATCTTATGTTTGGACCCCTTGACCTAAAGGTTTTAGTAATGTTACATATGCTCCCTGACCACCCAGCCATCTGTCCTAGTGTCTATTGCTGTTCACTTGAAATAATATCTTTAACCATTTCAATACCATGCACTTACAACACTTTACTAGCAGACTAATTTTCAGTTTTCAGTGCTGTTGCGCTTTGAATGACAACTGCGCGGTCGTGCGACGCTGTACCCAAACAGATTTTTTATCATTTTGTTCCCACAAACAGAGCTTTCTTTTGGTGGTATTTGATCACCCCTGCGTTTTTATTTTTTGCGCTACAAATAAAAAGAGACCGAAAATTTTGAAAAAAAAAAAAATTCTCTATTTTTGTCACAAAACTTTGTAAATAAGTAAATTTTCTCCATCACTGGTGGGCACTGATGAGGCTACACTGACGGGCACTGATGTGGCAGTATTGATTGGCACTGATGAGGCGGCACTGATGAGGTGGCACTGATGATGAGGCACTTATATGCAGCGATGATGAGCACTGTTAGGCAGCACTGATAAGCAGCACTGATGGGTACTGAGAGGTGGCACTGATATGCAGCACTGACGGACACTGCTAAGTGGCACTGATGGGCACTCATAGACAGCACTGATTGGCACTCATAGGCAGCACTGGGCACTGATAGGTGGCACTGATGGGCACTGATAGGTGGGCACTGGTAGGTGGCAATGGTGGGCACTGATATGTGGCACTGGTATGCATTGATAGGGGCACTGGTGGGCACTGATAGGGGCACTGGTGGGCACTGGTGGGCATATACACTGATAGGGGCTCATTCCCTGGTGGTCTAGGGTGGCATCTGAAGGTGGCACTGAGTGCCATCCACACTGAGCACTATGTCACTTACCTGGTGGTCTAGGGGGGTCTCCCTGGTGGTCCAGATCGGCTCCCTGGTGGTCCCTGGTCCGCTTCCTGGTGGTCCTGGGTGGGCACATCCCTGGTGGTCCCTGGGCAGGCTCCCTGGTGGTCTAGGGTGGCGATCCGAGGGAGGGCTGTGCTGCAAACCCTCCCTGTCAGGGGTGCAGCCGATCGGCTCTCCACTCCTCAGGTCTGCAGACCTGAGTACAGGAAAGCCGATAAACGGCTTGATTGGTCACGACTGGTCACATGGTAAAGTGCTTCGGATCAAAGCGCTTTACCGAGATCGGTATTGCGGGGGGTCAGACTGACCTCCCACACCACTGATCGCCGCGATGTGCGCCCCCCCCCCGGCGCACAGCGGCTTGTTATCTTGAGGACGTCATATGACGTCTAGTCAGGATAACTAAGCCACTTCCCGGCCGTCATTTTGCATACGGCGGTCGGGAAGTGGTTAAAGAAAAGGAAGAAGGTTTTTTCATTCTATGCATCAAGATAAAAAGCCTTCTGTGTGCAGCAGCCCCTCTCAGCCCCCATAATACTTACCTGAGCTTCATCTAGATCCAGCAATGTTGTAGGAGTGTCTCGGCTGCCCGGGACTCCCCTCCTCATTGGCTGAGACAGCAGCATGGTGCCATTGGCTCTGTCAATCAAGGTCAGTCAGCCAATGAGGAGAGAAAGGGGATGGGGCCGGGTCGGGGCTCCATGTTTGAATGGACACACAGAGCTGTGACTCGGCTCAGGTGCCGCCATAGCAAGCTGCTTGCTGTGGGAGCACTCAACAGGAGGGAGGGGCCAGGAGCACCAAAGAGGGACACGAGAAGAGGAGAAGCTAGGCTGCTCTGTGCAAGTCTGCACAGGGCAGGTAAGAATGACATGTTTGTTATTACTTTAGTATCACTTTAAACATAATGAAAAGGAGCAAGCAAGGTGCCAGGGACAGTTTGTCTCTGACTTCACATTGACAAAAATGTAATATATTGCAACATACCAGTCCTTAGATTAGGCGATCACATTTGTTTTATGGAATTCTTTCTCTATTTTCACCTCTTTATTCTACCATGGGGGGTTCCACTCATTCCTCCAACATAGTAGTTTCCATGAAAGCAACCATGGTTGCTATCATGGGCTGAACCACAGGTTATTCTGTAAGTCATGTGAACCACCAAGAGGCCAGGAAATGTATTATTTGCAGGATTACCAGGTGAACATAAAGTAAAAGATGGATGAAAAAAATCAATAAAGCTACCATATCTAAAAACTGGTAAGCTGGAAGACCAATGGAAAGCTCTTGAACTAGTCTGCTACACAAAATGGGTATGATTACTACAGCTGCATGCATGCCAAAGATGTTCTATGCCACCTGCAGATAGACCCGATCCAGGTATTTTGGTCTTCACAATGTCTCAGTTATGGAATCAAGTGTTCCATTTCCCGAAAGCTGGTCTTGATTTACGCATCCCAAAAGCTCCCGAGGTCAGTTTGCTGAGTCTGATTTTGAACCTTCTAATAATCAAAAAACCCTTATTCATTCCTCACTCTTTTATGCAAGAAAAGTTATTCTGCTGAATTGAAAGCGCATACCAGCTCTGCAGTTTACTCAACTAAAGAGTCTCAGTGATGATTTCCTGTCTAAATTTAAAACATATACTACAGTAGGGCTTGCCCCCAAAAAATAATCTGGCAACCCAGGATCAATGTACTTGGTTACTCAACCTGACAGTCTGACATTGGGATTAGATCTCCCCTTACTTTGTGACCCGCTAACTTGTTCTCTGAAAAACTTAAATATTTCAATTCCATTATTACTGTAAAGGTGAAGGATGTCTGTGTGTGTGAATGTGTGTGTACAATTTATTTTACAATATGTTAGCACATACAGTTTGGTTGCTGTAATACAAAATAAATAAATACATATCTTAAAGCGGAGTTCCACCCAGAATTTTTTTTTTACATCATTCAAGTCCTTTGCCTATATAGACTTACCTTTGAAGGAAAAAAAAAATGTATACTCACCCTAAGTCGCTTGTTGCTAGGTGGTCTCTGTAATCTGCCCCTTTTAGGTCCTAGTTCAGGGCTATGCAATTAGCGGACCTCCAGCTGTTGCAGAACTACAAGTCCCATGAGGCATAGCAAGACTCTGACAGCCACAAGCATGACACCCAGAGGCAGAGGCATGATGGGACTTGTAGTTTTGCAACAGCTGCAGGTCCGCTAATTGCATATCTTTGTCCTAGTTTCTTCTCCTCACTTCCTGCTTTGCCTGGCCTCCTGGCAGATGTGACTCATCATTTCCCAGGAGTCAGTGGCCTTCCCTGTAGTGTAAAATCGTGTTATTTCCAGACAGGAAATGGCGCGATTTAAGGCGGACCGAGATAGAGGAGTGCATGATGGTTACCCACCATGCACTTCTTTCAGGAAGAGATGCCAGGAGACTACGGATGGGCTTCAGATGCCCTCACCTAAAATGGAAAAGTTCAGCAGTGAGAGAAACAAAATTGTGAGTAAAAAATACATGTAATTACTAGGCAGGTTGAAAGCAAGGAAACAAAAGGTTACATCTATTTAGTATTAAAAAAAAAAAAAAGTTTCTGGGTGGAACTCCGCTTTAAAGAAGACTTGTAAGCTGCAATATGAAAAAATGATCCTGTCGCCATGCTTGAATTGGCTCTTTACTGCAACTGACCATTGACTTGATACCCCGATTGGTTGTTTGAGGTCTATTTGCCCAATGTCCTAGGGTTCAGTGCCCTAAAAAAAATGAACTACAAACCCTACTGGCACTGAAAAGGCCTGTGAAGACAAGTGCTGCTATTTAAAAGGCATGCAAGCTCTGATCCTCCCATGGAAGTGTGGCTTTGATGTGCTGGGCTGCGGCCTGGCAACTGAAAATGCCATTTGCCACATGGGGAAATCAGGAAGAGGAGAGGAGACTATATAAAGTGAACAATCTATAAGAGAAAGAGGAGGGGAAGATGTTGCACTTGTACAAATTGTCAGGTAGAGACAATGGTAGTAATTTGTTTTGCAATAGACATTTAGTTGGGTCTGAGATGGAGTCAGCCAATTGGAGAATGTTGAAGGGCTTGGGAAATCAGCATCTACAAGATCACAGAGATTATGGCTGTGTCTGTAGCTCATCATGAGATAAGGGCTATTAGAGAATAAAAGACATTGCCTACTAAATACGATAGTTTAGTTTGTAGTGACAATATCACAAGTCTTGGTACTGGGTTGACTAAACGTTGATGTACAGAAGAACCAACTCAGTAATGGTGAATTGCCCAGATAGCAAGGAAAACTTTCCACAAAATTGTAGCAGTGATGAATTGTAAGTCTATTAACTTGCTGCACATTTTCACTGGAAGTTGTACACTTCCACAGCACTTGAAGCACAAGTTCTAGTTGACACTGCCAATTTCTATCAAATTGCAAATTTGCAGTGGTGAGTCTACAGCAAGAGCTCTCTACAGCATGACAATTCAGCCACAGTGGTGGGATGACTATTGCACAACATAAGTGAACCAGAACTTGCAGAATGTTTGCAAAGTTGATCTAGAGTCATACAATGCAGACTTGCTACAATTTTGCAACAAAATTCTGAAGGCTGGCAAGTCTAGCAATAGTTTAGCAAGACTTTTTCAAACGTGCACTAAAATTGCTTGCTATCTGGCTGGTTGGTCCTGTAGAATTTGCAGGACTTTTTGAAGCTATGGAGTTCTAAAATGTCTAAAGATTTCTGAAGAATAACCATGTTGCTGGAAATGTATTATAGCAATGATTTGGGAAATGGTTGCAGCTAAACCAAAAAAAAGTTGCACCATCATTTAAGCACTAGCTGCATACAGCCAGGCAGTACTAAATGTGATAGACACTGTTGCTTAGGGCAGGGTGGCTACCAGTGGCGGCCTGTAGATAAGGGCCGCCCCCCTAATCCATGTGCCCGGCTCCTAATCTATATGCAGGGCACCGGACACATGGATTTCAATAGGGTTTTTTTTTAAGCACATGATTAGAGCCTGAGGCTCTAATTGGCTTCAAAATAGGGTGGGCTTAGGCGCAGAGCACTGCACCCTGAGACCACCCAGTTGTGTGACAATAACAAATTAATATTTGCTAATGTCTTCCAGATTCTCCTCCTTGCCAATCAGGAAGAGGGTCCTGAGACCCGATTGGCCAGGGAGTCTTAGGACCCCCGGCCTATCGGGTCCCAGGACCCACTTCCTGTTCGGCCAGGAGGAGAAGCAACGGCCCTGGAGCTAGGAGTAGCTGGAACAAGGAGCAGCAGCCCTACCCCGGATCCTCATCATCTGCCTCATAAGGTAAGGAGGCCTCCAATCACCGCCTTCCAGTCTGTCTCCAGTGCAAGGGGGGTGCTAGTTTGCTGCCCCCCCAAATTATTGAGCACCAGCCGCCACTGGTGGCTACAATAAAAATGTTTTTTTATGTGAAACAAATATATCCATCCTAAACCCAGAAAAACCATGCTGGTCATAAGGGGTAAAAGCTTTTCAGTTTTTATTTCATTCCTCCATGATTTTGTCAAGGTACATAAGATTTTGAGTATGATTGATGATGCCAGAAGACAACATTGAAACTATAAACTGTAAATACTGTATACTGTTACATGTAGCAACGGTGACTTTTCTGTTCTGTAAAGTAAATCAATATACTATGTTTCATTTTAGAGTCAGATATCCTTCAGCTTGAAAGACATCATAAAGGACTGTCCAACTGAACTGACCCAAGTTTTCAAACGAAAGTCCTAAAACAGAGCATTGTGCGCTGACTATGCCAGCACAACAAACCCCGCTTCAGGCATTGTAGAGTCCCTTTGGAAGAGCAAATGAATTGGCGTGCTTCCAGCTCTTCAATACTACTACACATCAAGCAGGAACCCTGCTTGAAAAGAATTTCAAGAGCAAAATTGTAGGATTTGCAGGGTTCAAGAGAACTTGACCTGACACAGGTTAAAATGTCATTTAAGAGGATATAAAAATCAGCGGTATGAAAGTTATAAAAAGGAATAATATTGCAGAGTTTTGCAAGAGCTCCTTTTAATGCCGGAAAATGGAAATAATTCATTTTCTGAGGAATGCCTTTAGGTATTTATTTAACCTGAAAATCATTCTTAAACTAAGGCACCATACACACAGAACTTTGCAACAAGATCAGTGGGATGTGAATTCTTCTGATAAACCAGTGAAAGAGGAGATGCTGGAAATCTGATTTGAAGCTAACCCTGTTCCTAAGACTTGCAACATTATATAGAGATGCAAAGCACTCCTAACGGGCTCCAATAGATCACATAGCAATGTTACAATGACAGACTGTGCAACCTGGTCCCGCCTAAAGGAGAATTCCACCATTTTCAAAAAATATTAATGCATCCACTTTGCAACAAGCAAGAATGTGAATTCATTATTTTTTTGCTTTTGAGCCTCCAAAGCATCACAACCATGTTTAATGGAAGCTCTAGATACTGCAGATTCCTCCAGCTTGGTATAGACCAGGGATATGCAATTAGCGGACTAACTTTTCCATTTTAGGTGAGGGCATCTGAAGCCCATTCGTAGTCTCCTGGCATCTCTTCCTGAAAGAAGTGCATGGTGGGTAACCATCATGCACTCCTCAATCTTGGTCCGCCTTAAATCGCGCCATTTCCTGTCTGGAAATAACACGATTTTACAGTACAGGGAAGCCCACTGACTCCTGGGAAATTATGAGTCACATCTCCCAGGAGGCCAGGCAAAGCAGGAAGTGAGGAGAAGAAACTAGGACAGGGATATGCAATTAGCAGACCTGCAGCTGTTGCAAAACTACAAGTCCCATCATGCCTCTGCCTCTGGGTGTCATGCTTGTGGCTGTCAGAGTCTTGCTATGTCTCATGGGACTTGTAGTTCTGCAACATCTGGAGGTCCACTAATTGCATATCCCTGGTATAGACCTTCAGCTATGGAGGTGGAGGAAGTAACAATGGACTACAAGTGCAATGATGTGTGCTCCATTGAGAACTACAGTCCCTCTGCTGTAATGAGGGCAGATTGGAGGTAGGGGGTTGGGCATGTTGACCATGTTCTAAATCTGGGTGCATGAAACACTCTCAGAAAGGTGGAGATAGCTTTTAATGTGAACCCTTTCACATGCTACCTAGTGTATTATCTTCTGATACTGGTAAGATGCAGTGTTTATATTCTGATCATTTTCCATGTACCAATGTAAGACTTTCAATTCTTGTCTCGGGGCTTTGACTTTTCTGCTAGGTGACTCTAAAACCTACATCCCCCTAGTTCTAATTTACGATCTAACAATCCAATATTTGTCAAAACAGATAGCCGCGCTAAACAAAACAATTTGAATGCCAGTATTAAAAATATTAGACCTTAATGGCCCTATAAACAGTGCTAGTAGTTAGGACTATAATATTGAGAAAGAAGTCCATTCAGCCAATAATATCATGAAAAAATGTCTTAGATGATAACAGAGTGCCCAACTAGTGAAGAAAGTCCCAATAGAAGTCCCAATGGTAGGATACACCAGTTGTGCTCCAAACACCACAAAGACCTTCAGATCACCTCCTGTGACCACTACTGTGGACGCGAGGACCACCTCAAACACATATCCGCGAAAGGGATACGGGTAGACCATTCGGAGACTTTCACCACCACCAACTGTGCTGCACAAACCTCGTGTTGACCACATAGGATGGTAACCCTGAAGATAACCCTGAAAGAAGTGATCAACCCGTGAGACAATAGTAGATTCTGTAAAAAAGTACTATAATAACCGACTTACCTGAAGAAAGAGTTATAATATCAGGATTGATGATCGTGACAAATATCCCGGTAATTCCAGATTATAAAAATTATGACCGTAAGTTTAACAAAACAAATCGCGCCGATAGACAAAACTGTTTATAACCTAACAATCTAGCATTTAATCTTGATCCCCCTACATCCAAAATCTCAGTGGATCGTCTTTTCAGTTTCGGGGCTCTGTTCTTAACTTTCAGAATGTAACCATGTACCTTTTACTAGTCTTATATTTGTGACGTAGAATGGTCATAGTCTTCTATTATGTGATCCAT
>BLSH010074653.1:61508-90535 GCA_018402905.1 Glandirana rugosa | reverse complement strand
ACCTAAGATTCGGGTACTATAACCTTCAGGGTGGTACTGTTCACCCGTGTTTATAACCTAGATAGGGGATCTGTTGCAGAAAAATACTGCTTTGCATGCAGCCCTCCTACGCGACTGCAGTGGCGAAACAATCGAAAATTACAAGGCATAACTACGGCCGAAATAACTACAAGACTAACGCGTTAGAAAATACTAATTTACACTCATATTGAAAATTACAAACGTATTATTTGCGTAATATGTCATAGTGCGATACACTCCTAAATATAAAAAACCCCTAATGGCCGGCGACTCAGGCCCAAGAAAAATGCCCATCCTCCCGACGTACGTTTCGTCATAAAAAGACGTTGTCTAGGGGATAGATCCAATATTTGTGCCCACTTGTCATGGTGGGACTTCCAATATCATGGGCTTAGAATCCAGGGTCCACCCCAGACAAACAGGAAGTAATATGAAGATGAATAGAGTTACTTGTAAGAACCACAATATTTAATTCATTATTAGTGTTTGCAAACTTGTCGGATGCTGACAGGTTCATTTTAAAGTGTAAATATTACAATTTTAAATTAATGATAAATATTCCCATGTCAAAATAAAGCTGTAACATTTAGCAAATTTTGTCACCCACACAGCAGTTACAGAACATGTTGAACTAGTTTGGCTGACTCAAGCGCTCAAAGGTCTTTGGCTTGCTCTCTACAAGAACTTATTGCCAGTGGCGTCACTAGGGTTAGTGTCACCTGGTGTGGAAAAACATGGTGTAACCCCCCCACCTTAGTACATGCTCAACTCCCTTCCAGCCCCCCTTCCCCAGCATTGAATTGTACAGATCTCCAGAATGAGTCTCCTTCTGCTCTGAGGGCTCTGGGAGGCAGCCAGAGGCAATACTACAGTGCAAATACAATAGGCACTTGCAGCACTATGTAACACACATAAAAAAATTGTTGGGTAGTCGCCGAATAATCACCATGCATTTCCTCTGCCGTCTTCAGGCAGCTCATCTTATGCATACTCTCAGCTCCAGTGGCAGCTGGTGCATGAGGGGCGCTTGGGCGCCACCTCCCCACCGCTGACAAGTAAAAAAAAGTCAGCCCGCCCCCTGCAGGTGACGCCGGTACATTGACTTTTCTTTTTTTTTTTTTCCTCGGCTACTTGCTGTCAGCTGACAGCAAATAGTAAGCCGATTGGTCAGCCATTAAAGTCTATGTGTGTGCACTGAACAAGCGCACATACATAGGCTGATTGGCTGCCCCCTGAGCCATCATAGCCAATGACTCTCTGTCACTGGCTGCTGTGGGCGGGGGGCGGGACTGTGACAGACGTGCTGCCTGTGTGATTACTCAAATTAACCGAAGTCTGCATACACCTGGAATGCCTGCTATGAGATGGGGTAAGTGATTGGGGGGAGTGGGGCCGCCGCTCTGTATACCCTATCTGGTGGTCTGTATACCCTATCTGGGACCCTGTATACCCTATCTCATGCCCTGTATGGTGGTCTGCATGCCCTATCTGATGCCCTGTATGCCCTTTCTGGTGGTCTGTATGCCCTATCTGGTGGTCTGTATGCACTATATGATGCCCTGTATGTTCTATCTGATGCCCTGTATGCCCTATCTGGTGGTCTGTATGCACTATCTGGTGGTCTGTATGCCCTATCTGGTGGTCTGTATGCCCTATCTGGTGGTCTGTATGTCCTATCTGATGGTCTGTATGCCCTATCTGGTGGTCTGTATGTCCTATCTGGTGGTCTGTATACCCTATCTGGGACCCTGTATATCCTATCTGGTGGTCTGTATGCCCTATCTGATGTCCTGTATGCCCTATCTTGTGGTCTGTATGCCCTATCAGATGGTCTGTATGCCCTATCAGGTGGTCTGTATGCCCTATCTGATGTTCTGTATGCCCTACCTGGTGATCTGTATGCCCTATCTGGTGGTCTGTATGCCCTATCTGATGGTCTGTATGCCCTATCTGGTGGTCTGTATGCCCTATCTGATGGTCTGTATGCCCTATCTGGTGGTCTGTATGTCCTATCGGATGCCCTGTATGCCCTATCTTGTGGTCTGAATGCCAATATTTTGGGTTGTCCCCAGAATTAATATAGGGGAATATAGGGGAAATCTTCCAATGGGGGCACTAGTTCTGGAGACTTTGGGGCCCCCAAGAGATTCGCTCTCACTTCCTGTTTGGCTATGGGCTGGAAGAAAAGGTAAATCTCCCCAATGGGACAAAGATGCAAAAAAATAAACCTTACTGGGGTTATATCCCTCTGTTACTCTATTCAAAATGGAAAAAAAAGTTTTGCCTATAGGTCTACTTTAAAGTGGTTATATGCACATTTTGACTACTTTCATTCCTCTACAATATCCCAGCTAGCAGAATAAATTGCACTTATTGTCACTCTGCCTACCTTCATCCTTTTGCTATAACCGCTGTATTTTCTTTTAGTGATGTCACCAGCGCATGCTCTTTACCTCCACATTTTCCAGCAGGCCTGGACTCCGCCGGAACAATGCAGGGTATATGCTGGGGCTACGTCATTTCCTATTGTCGATGATAGAGTTTATATTGTAAGAGATAATAGAATTACATAATGATTTTATTTTGGAATTTTTCGGAGAGCGTGCAACCGATTTAAGCTTGAATAATAACTAAAGTACAACCAAACAACCTGTGTACTATTACCTGCGCTCAGGAAAAAAATATATGAGCTATGCTATTCTATAACCCCAGCTGCTGCTTTAATGTGCTTCCCACTAGCGCACTATGAACAATATTCAATAAAGAATAATAAGCAGCACTAATATCAAGTCAGTAATAAAAAGCCAAAACAAATACACAAAATGTTCTTATGTTATTGTAGCCATTGCCCCCTTGGGGGGTTTCTGAATGATGTGGTTCACCTGATCACACTGCCCTCAGTCACACTCTTTCCTCACACCTGGAGTCACAGAACAGGCTGGTACTTTGTTTTTGTGTTTTTATTAGGGGATTGAAATTGTATAGGATAGGGATGATTATGGGATGCCCACAGATCAACAGTTCTTTAATGGGACCTCTGTATACATCACAGTATATTCACTTCTCCTTCTTTGCTCCCGCACAACACTTGCTGCGTGATCAACTCCTTGTTCCTCTCTCCTGCACAAACTTGGTTCTGGCCTAGCTAGCACATGGCGAGGCCTGCTGTAATTTTTGCATGACCTCCGAACCACCCATTACAGGTAGGGACCCCGGAGCCCCCAAAGTGTAGCAAAGTACATATGTGTTAGCTAGTCTGATGGACTACTGCTCCCAGCCCATCCTCTTCCAGGCCATGCCAGGCCTTCTGGCTGCAACGGCCCTCTCCACTGCCACAGTGACACCACCGTCCCAATTGGCTCTCGTACCCTTCTCAGATTATTTCTCACCCCAATCTGCTCCGGTGTACCTCTTCCAGCTTTTCAAGGAGTGCATCACTCACAGACGTCTGTCACTTGTACTTCCTCTTCTGGAGATCTCTCCGATAGTGCTCTCTCACGCTGTCCTTTGCCATTCTGCCTTGTGCCTCTCCTCCAGGATCTCACTCTCTCCTCCTGGCTGCACCCAAGCTCTCCTAGGCCAAGGCTCCCTCTAGGTCCCGACAGCCTCCACACTATTCCATCTCCAGAACTTCCACCCAAATTCTCCTACTCGACTGGGCTGACTGCAGGTATTTAAGGAGGCCTGCCCCCTGCCAATCCTAGCTTGGGGATTGGTCAGAGTTCCTTAACATACCTCAGGAAGCTTCACCTCCTCTTCCCCACCCTTTATTCTAGAGCTTTCTGATCCAGAAAGAAGGGGTTACCAAAAGCTCTCTCTAAGCACCTACCTACTGTAGAGGGCGCTACATTACATACAGTATCTCACAAAAGTGAGTACACCCCTCACATTTTGGTAAATATTTTATTATATCTTTCCATGTGACAACACTGAAGAAATGACACTTTGCTACAATATAAAGTAGTGAGTGTACAGCTTGTATAACAGTGTAAATTTGCTGCCCCTCAAAATAACTCAACACACAGCCATTAATGTCTAAACCGCTGGCAATAAAAGTGAGTACACCCCTAAGTGAAAATGTCCAAATTGGGCCCAAAGTGTCAATATTTTGTGTGGCCACCATTATTTTCCAGCACTGCCTTAACCCTCTTTGGCATGAAGTTCACCAGAGCTTCACGGGTTGCCACTAAAGTCCTCTTCCATTCCTTAATGATGACATCACGGAGCTGGTGGGTGTTAGAGACCTTGCGTTCCTCCACCTTCCATTTGAGGATGCCCCACAGATGCTCAATAGGGTTTAGGTCTGGAGACATGCTTGACCAGTCCATCACCTTTATCCGCAGCTTCTTTAGAAAGTCAGTGGTCATCTTGGAGGTGTGTTTTGGGTAATAATCATTTTGGAATACTGCCCTGCGGCCCAGTCTCCGAAGGGAGGGGATCATGCTCTGCTTCAGTATGTCACAGTACATGTTGGCATTCATGGTTCTCGCAATGAACTGTAGCTCTCCAGTGCTGGCAGCACTCATGCAGCCCCAAACCATGACACTCCCACCACCATGCTTGACTGTAGGCAAGACACACTTGTTTTTGTGCTCCTCAACTGGTTGCCGCCACACATGCTTGACACATCTGAACCAAATATGTTTAGTTTGGTCTCATCCGACAACAGGACATGGTTCAAGTAACCAGTTGTCTTCAGCAAACTGTTTGCAGGCTTTCTTGTGCATCATCTGTAGAAGAGGCTTCCTTCTGGGACAACAGCCATGCAGACCAATTTGATGCAGTGTGCGGCGTATGGTCTGAGCACTGACAGGCTCACCCCCCCACCCCTTCAACCTCTGCAGCAAAGCTGGCAGCACTCATGCGTCTATTTCCTAAAGACAACCTCTGGATATGACGCTGAGCATGTGCACTCAACTACTTTGGTCCACCATGGCGAGGACTGTTTTGAGTGGAACCTGTCCTTTTAAACCACTGTATGGTCTTGGCCACTGTGCTGCAGCTCAGTTTCAGGGTCTTGGCAATCTTCTTATAGCCTAGGCCATTTTTATCTAAATTAACAATTATTTTTTTCAGATCCCCAGAGGGTTCTTTGCCATGAGGTGCCATGTTAAACTCGCAGTGACCAGTATGAGAAAGTGAGAGCGATAACACCAAATTTAACACACCTGCTCCCCATTTACACCTGAGACCGTGTAACACTAATGAGTCACATGACACTGGGGAGGGAATATGGCTAATTGGGCCCAATTTGGACATTTTCACTTAGGGGTGTACTCACTTTTTTGCCAGCAGTTTAGACATTAATGGCTGTGTGCTGAGTTATTTTGAGGGGACAGCAAATTGACACTGTTATACAAGCTGTACACTCACTACTTTACATTGTAGCAAAGTGTCATTTCTTCAGTGTTGTCACATGAAAAGATAGAATAAAATATTTACAAAAATGTGAGGGGTGTACTCACTTTTGTGAGATACTGTATATATATATATATATATATATATAAATAAAAGTATGTAGCCAGGATTGCTGCACTTAACATTTGTTGGACATCAAAAATCCAAAATTTTACAAATAAAGTCCATAGTTACAGTCCATGGTATGCTAGGACAGTTTTGCGCTAGTCCGGTAGCGCCCTTCTTCAAACCAGAATGCATACACATTTACAGACCCACGTATATAGTGGTACTATCAAGATGTTAAAGTGGTTGTCAAGTCATGACAACCACTTTAAACTACAGGTAAGCCTACAATAAGGCTTACCTGTAGGTCCCAGGAATATCTCCTAAACCTGTACGGTTTAGGAGATATTCCCTATATCTGCATGTGCCGATGTGATCGGCACATGCGCAATGAAGAAACGGCCCGACTGGGCCGTTTCTTCATGAAGTGTGCTGTACATGACGGCTCCCGTGCGCATGTGCAGGAGTGACGTCAGCGCGGCTCTGCGCTGTGATTGGACGGAGCCGCAGACCCGGAAGAAGCATGTCGCCGGTCACAGTGGTGTGCCGAGACCGCTGCAACAGCTTCGTTCCAAGGTAAGTATTTCATAATGAGCTAGTATGCGCATATTAGCTCATTATGACTTCCCTTTGCAGGGTTTTTTTTTTTTTGGACAACCACTTTAACAATGTTATAACAGGTGGAACTCATCATCCAATTAATGCGTTTACCAAGTCGAATCTATTTAATCAATGGTATATTGGAGCAGTGTGGACACAAGAAGCGATCAAATCCCCTGGTACTTTTAAACATGTCATCAGAACAAATGGAAACATTTCTTATATGACCTGCATAAGACAAAACATCACCCATGTATAAACAAATTCCTTTTTACTTGTATTACATAGGCAAATAAATATATAATATAGCATGAATACATAGGTACATGTATAAAACACATGTATATATATATATATATGAGAGAACGCATCCATACCAAAAGGGTATGTATATATAGGATCAAATTCTAAATATAAAGGATGTTATTTTCTATAACACATACATGCATCCCACTAATGGAAAGCCACAGCTGTACTAATCAGATTTAAGAAAATAAGTACCAAATGTATAAAACGCATGTATATATATATATATATATACACACACATAAGGTGCCAGTGCTATATACAACCTACCAGTTTCACCTTAAACATTCAATAAACCTTAGACTCTAAAATTCATAGGTTACCTTAAGACCTCATGTACACTGCTGCTGGTAAATGGATGTTTAGGAGCAGTTGGGCATTCTTTTCAGCTGCCCCTGAAATCTCCTCTATGTTATCTTATCAGTCCATGTACACAGGGTCGTTTACAGTAATTTCCAGGCACTTGAGTTTAGAGGCTTTTTTTGGAAAGCAAAAAAATGCGTTCAGACGGTAGTTCGGAGGCCTTTGAAACGCCAAATGCCTGTAACAGCTTGTACACGAACCTAAACGCGGTAACTTGCGTTTAGCAGCATTTCATTTAGAGGCGTTTTTCTTTTAAAAAAAAAAACGCTTCTAGACGTGAACGCGGCTAAACGCGGCATGTAAAACGTGGCTAAACTACCATTTGTAAGAGTTAGTTTCTAGCTGTCAACCTCCCGAACGCAATTTTTTGCTTTCAAACAAATACCTCTAAACTCAACTGCCTAGAAACGACTATAAACGACCCTGTGTACATGTACTGATAAGATAACATAGAGAAGATATCAGGGGCAGCTGAAAAAAACGCCAACTGCCCCTAAGGCTTCATGCACGCAGGATGTTAAAAAATTGTCCTAAAAACATCAGTGATTTTTTTCAGCTTTTTTTAGCATTTTTGCGGTGGCGTTATTGAGCGTTAATGAGCGTTATTGAGCGTTAATGAGCGTTTTTTAGTGGTGGCGCCAACCTGTGTACGACCCCCTGGATGCAATCAAGATCCTTCTTACAAAAAATCCCAGGTCATCCAACAATCGGACCCACTCTTCATATATTTGACAAAGCCTGCTCCGCATTCTCGATCTCGGCGCGTATCGGCCCCCTCACCCCCATTAGGAGTAACCCGGACTTTGCTCCAGGTCTTCACTCAAGTTTCCTACGGGTGGAATGGCCACAACAGGATTTTCTCGCCAAACACGTCCATAAGCAGGGGCGACTTCTGACACAATCAGAACTTGCACATTACTCAAGCACAGGCCAAATCCCGTTCTGGTCATACCTACAAATTAGGCATTTCATCATGGGCCTTGCCCAAAAAAGTGATCTTGCGCGTGACCTAACTACATTTGAGGCACTTTGTGCTAGCGGTTCTCCTCAAAGCCACATGATTTCCCTTCTGTACACTGAGATGTTCGGTGATCCCTTAGTAGCTACCAAGACAGAGCGAGCCTTCTTGGCTAAGGCACTGAGCTTAGAAATTAAAGACCTGGGATAAAATTAATTTTCTCATTCACAAGGGATCCCAGAATGTCTCGGTGCAGGAGAATGGCTACAAGCTGAAATCTCGCTGGTATAGGACCCCCGATGTAGTGCATAAATTCTCCCCGACAGTCCCTGAACATTGCTGGAGGTGCAAACAGGGAAAAGGCACCTTCCTCCATGTGTGGTGGGATTGCCCAGCTATGCAGCCATACTGGAGGAAGACTCACGAAATGATAACACGTTTGTCATCCCTCCCAATAGAATTCTCACCAGGACAATACCTGCTCCACCTGACTAAGGTGCCAACCAAACGTTACCATAGATCCCTGGCCATGCACCTTATCAATGCAGCGCGGATGTGCGTCCCGGTGCATTGGAAGTCCGCCGACGTTCCTGACACAGCAGAATGGCTTCGCAGAATCAACAAAGTGTCAGAAATGGAAGAATTGATATACATTTCACACGACCAACTGCCACAATATGTCGCAACATGGGAATCCTGGTTGTCCTTTAGGGACTCCCAAGAATACCGAATGCCCCTAAGCCTAGCTGTCTGGAGACGTGCGCTTTGCATGCCTTATCTGCCCAATCTGAGGGATCCCCAAATCGGGGGAGGGTTGTTGGTGAGATAATCACCTCCTCCCTCTAATGCGCTCCAGACCTGACCAGAGATGTAACCCCCCCTCATCTTCCCCTCCCCCTCTCGTACCCCAAGAGCTGGAAACACTGTTGCCTTTTGCGCTCTCCCCCCTTCCACTCCTAGGAGATGGTAACCAGAAATACCCTACCTAGAACACAACCAGAATGGTATACCTACATCTGGTATCATGCATGTAGCAACGCTGAGTTACTCAATTTTCATGATCACAGGCCTAGTACCGGTATCGCCGGCAGCCTCCAGCGAAGCCCACGCACTCAGGGCTCCGTCCCGCCGTCAGGCTATAAACAACTTTTGTAACCTGAAAGTATGAGTCCCCCTTCATATTTGAACTGGACTATTTACCTGTCTTGATTTTTTTTTTATGCACTTGTTCATGTACTTTTGTTCTGCATATATTTCCCCTGTATTCTTTTCTGGAAAACTCCAGAGCTAGTTTCTGGAAGTGTGACTATACTTTGTAAACACTTTCTATGCTTGTATTGTGCTTTTCCTTTTTCAATAAAACATTTATGGGAAAAAAAAAAAAAAAAGCGTCCTGTGTGAGGCCTAAATGTCCGTTTAGCAGCACATGAGCCCTAAAGAATATAAAATAAACCACAATATACACTAACTTGCATACAATCAATTAAGAGTGCTCCGAATAAAGTGTCAGTGCTCCATAAACAAAATTATGTGCTGCTTCACTCCAAACTCCACACAAGTGCAGTGCTCTTGGGTGTCCTCACAATGTGCTCACTTACCAGATGCAGATGACCCCTTGATGTTAAGTTGGTCAATTTGCGCCTCTGAGGCTGGGTTCACACTAGTCCGATTCTCGGACCGACATGAAGAGCACAAGTTGCATTACGTCACAAAAACAATGGTTCCCTATGAGAGCCGTCTTAACTGCTACGACATGTGTTTTTCAAAGTCGGAGCGACTTTGAAAAAGGTTCCTGTACTACTTTTGTCCAACTTTGATCCTACTTCAGCCCATTGAAAGGCATTGAAGTCGGATGAAAGTCGTATCAGTGTCTTCACTGATCCGACTTTGGCATGCGACTTGTGCTCTGGGGATCTTGAAGGGGAACTCCACACCATATTTTTAAAGAAAAAACTGGCATGGGGTCCCCCTCCAGGAGCATACCAGGCCCTTTGGTCTGGTACGGATTTTAAGGGGACCCCATGCCGAAAAAACAGCGTGGGGTCCCCCCCAAAATCCATACCAGACCCTTATCCGAGCACGCAACCTGGCAGGCCAGGAAAAGGGGGTGGGGACGAGCGAGCGGCCCACTCCCTCCGGGACCATACCAGGCCGCGTGCCCTCAACATGGGGAGTATGGGTGCTTTGGGGCAGGGGGGGCTCTGCACCCCCCCCCCACCCCAAAGCACCTTGTCTCCATGTTGATGAGGACAAGGGCCTCTTCCCGACAACCCTGGCAGGTGGTTGTCGGGGTCTGCGGGCGGGGACTCATCGGAATCTGGAAGCCCCCTTTAACAAGGGGGCGCCCAGATGCCGGCCCCCCACCCTATGTAAATGAGTATGGGGTACATCGTACCCCTACCCATTTACCTGGAAAGAAATATGTACACAAAAAACCACACAGCTTTTTAAAATATTTTATTAAATCAGCTCCGGTGGTCTTCTCCCCTCTCCGGTGTCTTCTTTTCTTCGGCTCTTTTGCGGGGTCTTTCATCTTCTGAGGGGTCATTTCTTCTCCTCTGCAGCATCTTCTGCTCTTTTGCCGGTCTTCTCCGCTGTCCCCTTCCCTCTCCTCTTCTTCTTTTCTTCTTCTTCCCATGTTGACACGACGCGTTCTCCTTCATGAATGCCCTCGCCGCTCTGTGCTGTGCCTTATATTGGCATGGGGCGTGGCCACCAGATGACATCACCTAGAGGTCCCGCCCCATATGAGGTCACATCCTGGGGGCGGAGCTGTGACCTCATATGGGGCGGGACCTCCAGGTGATGTCATCTGGTGGCCACGCCCCATGCCAATATAAGGCACAGCACAGAGCGGCGAGGGCATTCGTGAAGGAGAACGCGTCGTGTCAACATGGGAAGAAGAAGAAAAGAAGAAGGAGAGGGAAGGGGACAGCGGAGAAGACCGGCAAAAGAGCAGAAGACGCCGCAAAGGAGAAGAAAAGACCCCTCAGAAGATGAAAGACCCCGCAAAAGAGCCGAAGAAAAGAAGACACCAGAGAGGGGAGAAGACCACCGGAGCTGATTTAATAAAATATTTTAAAAAGCTGTGTGGTTTTTTTGTGTACATATTTCTATTATATACATGTGTATGCTCGCTCAAGCATATGACTCTACTTAGTTGCTATGGGCTCTAGCCCCAGATCTTTTGTAGACCTAGCAACGCCCCTGGCCTTACTTATAGTCCTTAGCTTGCAGATTTGAGCACTAACTCCATGTTCTGTAATACACTCCTGCTGCTCTAGGTGGGTCGTCCAATCCTCAATGCCGTAGGGATGCTAACCCAGTCATGACTGTCGTAGATCAATGTACAAAAAATCCATCCCGATTTTTTTCACATGGATCTATAACTCCATGTTCTGTTATAGTTCAACCATCTGCTGCACTACATGTTTTGAGTGTGGAGTCCAATAACCTAAAAAAGAAGCAATAGTTTATGGGTTGATCTTTACATTAGTGAAGCCTTTACAGAGAATAATATCAGGATAGTAAACTGTTGATAGCACTCAGCTATGTTGCGACTACAGGAACAGTATTCTAGTGTTGTATGAAAGAATGAAAGTAAGAAATTGTTGCTGGTAATAGGCACAGTTGTTTCTTCAGACATTTATCTATCATGAGGTCCAAGGTTGTTCTGTAGTTGATCAAGCGTAGGTGAGGCCTGGTGGTGGTCATTAGGGAAGGCTCAGCAAAGCTCAACTAATCAAGGATGGACCCACAAGAAGACGATCCACTGAAGTTCCTCACTTTATGGATGGATTTACTGACTCACGCAGATTATATTGGGTCATTTTTAACTGGAAGCATCAATCAGATAAGGCTGACAAAGTTCAGCAGCCAGTTTTCAGCATCAGTCCAAACTCTGCTAAGCTTAAAAGCCTAATAATGTCCATACAGAATATGGGCATCACTGCCATTCTGTCATAGACAGTCTGTATTGCCTCACAGCAGCCATCTACATTTTCCCATGGCAGAATATTAGATGGAAAGGAAGAATCTGACTTACTACATGGCAGGGACTACATAAAATACTTTTCACTTGACTCCAGGCTAAAACCATATACTGTACTTTGTACTCCATTGAGCATTAGAGATAGAGTAATATATTTAACACAGGGCACCAGAGAGTACTCTATGCACTTTCTCCTAGACATCAGTCCCTGGCAATTTATTTTCCCGGGATACCTGGTGTATACATTGTATGCTTAGCATTAGGGATTGCCACAATGTACTTTTCACTGGGAAATGGGTACAGCCTAGTTCTTATTCCTTTAGCAATTACAGATAAAACAATACGCTTGAACGTCCTTCAGCTAAACACCTAGTCGATAGCAAGGGCTGCTATTATATTTGAGATTGAAACATGTACTGTGTTTTCTAAGTTTACAAACTGACAGCAGCCATGGAAAAATCTAATTTGTTTTAAACTTTAAACATGAATTACCATATAATTTATATTGGGATGCAGAAGTACTACTGGATTTAATTCACAGTGTTTTCTAAAATATTTTAATTTTATCTATCTACCATATATACTCGAGTATAAGCTGACCCGAATATAAGCCGAGGCACCTAATTTTACCACAAAAAACTGGAGCAGCAGCCAGAACACAGGGACAGGGAGCCATTACACAGGTATTGTAGCCAGAACACAGGTATTGTAGCCATTACACAGGTATTGTAGCCATTATACAGGGACTCAGCCATTACCCAGGTATTGTAGCCAGAACACGGTTATTGTAGCCAGAACACAGGGACTCAGCCATTACACAGGGATTGTAGCCAGAACACAGGTATTGTAGCCATTACCACCTGCCCACCACCTGCCCTGGATGGTACTGGCATGTGGCACTGATTGGCACTGGATGGTACTGGCTGGCACTGGCAGAAGAGATGAGTATGGTAGATTCACAATGCGCAGAGCACACTGCTTCTAAGAGCTGCTCTGTGCATGAAACTGTGAGCTAATTACACTGGAATGCAGAGAATGCTGAGAATGCAGAGAGAGAGAGCTGTCAGATTTTCAACTTGATGTCGAGAGGTGGGCGGGACATGTGGGTGTTAGCCTTTCAGTCCCGCCCACCTCTCGACATCAAGTTGAAAATCTGACAGCTCTCTCTCTCTGCATTCTCAGCATTCTCTGCATTCCAGTGTAATTAGCTCACAGTTTCATGCACAGAGCAGCTCTTAGAAGCAGTGTGCTCTGTGCATTGTGAATCTACCATACTCATCTCTTCTGCCAGTGCCAGCCAATATCTATTTATCTATCTATCTATCTATCTATCTATCTATCTATCTATCTATCTATCTATCTATCTATCTATCTATCTGTTCTGGAAAAAATAATGTTGCCTGTAGAGTTGATCTTAAAATTCTGTTGACATTAGATTCAGATCAATGTTAGATCATTTTTTTTAAATTACATTATTATTATTATACAGGATTTATATAGTACCAAGAGTTTACACAGCGCTTTACAACTTGAGGGTAGAGAGTACAAATACAATACACTTGAATATAGTAGGAATCAGAGGGCCCTGCTCATTAGAGCTTACAATCTAAGGGTGAAGGTCAAGAGATACAAGAGGTAATAACTGTGGGGGATGTGCTGATGGAGAAGATAAATGTACAGTAGTTAGGTGGGAGCCAGATAGGCTTCTCTGAAGAGATGTGATTTCAGGGATCGTTTGAAGGTGGACAAAGTAGGAGAAAGTCAGACAGATTGGGGTAGAGCATTCCAGAAGATGGGAGAGGCACTGGAGAAGTCCTGGAGGCGAGCATGGGATGAGGTGATGAGGGAGCTAGAGAACAGAAGGTCTTGGGAGGAGCGAAGAGATCGATTTGGTTGGTTTTTTTTTTAGACCAGGTTAGTGATGTAGCTGAGAGACAGGTTGTGGATGCCTTTATAAGTTATTGTTAGTATCTTGAATTTAATACGTTGGTTGAGTGGCAGCCAATAAAGGGATTGACATAGGGTGTAGCACACGCCGAGTGGTTTTTAAGGTGGAAGAGCCTGGCGGCAGCGTTCATAGTGGACTGAAGTGGGGATAAGCTATTTAGAGGTAAGCCAGTGATGAAGGAGTTGCAGTTGTTGAGGCGAGAGATGACCAGGGTGTGGATTAGAAGCTTTGTGCTGTCAGTGGTTAGGAAGAAGCATATCTTGGAGATGTTGTGGAGGTTGATGTGGCAAATTCTGGATAGCGATTGGATGTGGGGCCGAAAGGTTAATTCGGAGTCCAGGATTACACCTAGGACCTTGGTGTGGGGGGATGGGTTCATAGTTGAGCCATTGATTTTGACAGAGAAATCTGGGGAAGTGGCACGTGGGGGAGGAAATAAAATAAGCTTGGTTTTGGATAGGTTGAGTTTGAGGAAGTGATGTGACATCCAGACTGCTATGCCTGTTAGTAAGTTGGTGAGACAGATGGAGAGATCCGGGGGGTGGAGAGATAGATTTGTGTGTCATCAGCGTAGAGATGATACTGAAAGCCATGGGAGGCAATCAACTGACACAGTGAAGTGTTGTAGATTGAGAAAAGGAGAGGTCCAAGAACAGAACTTTGGGGGACACCGACGGAGAAAGGGAGAGGAGAGGAGGAAATAGAGTTGTAAGTGATGCTGAAGGGGCGGTGGGATAGGTAGGATGAGACCCAGCGATGATTACAGTCACAGAGACTAAAGGAGTGGAGTTTTTTGAGGAGGAGGGGGTGGTCCACTGTGTCAAAGGAAGCAGAGAGATCCAGGAGTAGTAGTACAGAATAGTGTCCATTGGTTTTAGAAGTTATTAGGTCATTCATGAGTTTAAGGAGAGCAGTTTCCATGGAGTGTTGAGGGCGAAATCCGGACTGAAGGGGATCAAGAAGTTTTGTGTATGTCAGAAGAGTGAAGCGCTAACACTTGAATACCGTATAATAAAAATTATTTGTATATTATGCATAAATTCTAAAACGCAGGTATAATCTAGAAATGGACTCTCTATAAGATCACATGCATATACAGGTAAAGGTCATCTACACATCACATGCATATATAGGGGTAAAAATAAATATTGTTAAGTAGTATATCGTTATGCGTCTCAAAGCTGGAATCGCATAATAGCATAAATATAGATAAGAAACAGTGATGCTTTGTGATGTGTTGCTATGCGTCTCAGGGCTGGACTAGCACACACCACATCAGTAAAAAACAAGCTGTTTGAACATCTAATCATGCACATATAAGGCGTAAGAAGTCCGATAATGGGGAAGTACACCTCTCCTGCCGCCCTACGCGTTACGTCACGAGGCACGTGACGTAACGCGTAGGGCGGCAGTAGAGGTGTACTTCGATGTTACTGGAACAAGCTCGCAGCTCGTGGAGTTTTACATGCGACTTGATTTTAAAAAGTGAGTGTACCTGTGTGTTTTTATACTGAATAAACGCTTGTTTAAACATTACTTGCACCAAGAGGAGTTTTGTTTGTTATCCTTGCATACCCCTCTGAGACGACCCCAGGAAATTAGCTGAGGATATGGAGCTTATATGAATAGGAAGGGAAGCAAGAGGAAGGAACAGGAGATCGAGGACCCCTAGTGGTGAAATTGGTCCCCTTCCACACAAAGATACCTTTATGTGCTTTGGTCTAGCACACCTCAGGTGAGAGGCTTGAGCACCTAGAAGTGATATCACAAAAGTCACCAAATTATATACCCAGCTATCATCACCTAAGCACGTGTGAAGAAAAGGCACAAGCTAGCTATAAAGGAGAAAGCAGCAATTTAAAGGACTATAGGATGTAACCTTTCAGAATAACCCACACAAGAGTTGCACCCCTTCCCCATTATCGGACTTGTTACGCCTTATATGTGCATGATTAGATGTTCAAACAGCTTGTTTTTTACCGATGTGGAGTGTGCTAGTCCAGCCCTAAGACGCATAGCAACACATCACAAAGCATCACTGTTTCTTATCTATATTTATGCTATTATGCGATTCCAGCCTTGAGACGCATAACAAGATACTACTTAACAATATTTATTTTTACCCCTATATATGCATGTGATGTGTAGATGACCTTTACCTGTATATGCATGTGATCTTATAGAGAGTTTATTTCTGGATTATACTTGCGTTTTAGAATTTATGCATAATATACAAAAAATTTTTATTATACGGTATTCAAGTGTTAGCGCTTCACTCTTCTGACATACACATAGCTTTTTTCTTGATGTTGTGGATATACATCTCCTGTGTGAGCAGCTGACACGCATTAGCCATTACACACACACAGAGTAACAGTGGAGCGCAGGAGTATATCTTCAATACACGGATCAAGAAGTTTGTTCATGGTCAGATGGTAACTCAGTCAGTTGTAGACCAGTCTTTCGAGGAGTTTGGAGGAGAAAGGGAGTAAGGAGATGGGGCATAGGTTGTTAATATTAGTGGGGTGCAGTGAGGGCTTTTTAAGGATAGGGGTGACTAGGACATGTTTTAGAGAGTTTGGGAGGATGCCAGAAGAGAGGGAAAGGTTGAAAATGTGAGTTAGAGAAAGTAGAATCGAGTCGGTGGGTGAGCGTAGCATTTGCGAGGGAGCAGGATCCAGGGGGCAGGTGGTTAGATGGGTGTTCAATAAAAGTTTAGCAACCTTGCTAATTCTAGCAGGGTTGAATGTGGAAAGTAGTGATTGTATCTGTGGACCTGGGGTGTTAAGTGGGGGTGGTTTGGGCACATTGGAGATTTCCACACGAATGTTATCAATCTTGGTTTTAAAGTGATTGGTAATCTCCTGGGCAGTGAGTGAGGGTGGAAGCAGTGGAGGATGGAGTAGAGTGTTAAAGGTCAAGAAGAGTTGACAGGGACTGGATGATAATGCGTTAATGAGTGGGATAAAGTAGGTCAGTTTGGCAGTTTGGAGGCAGGAATAGTATTTTAGGAGGGCAGATTTGTAATGTTTGAAGTCTTCTTGGAGATTAGTCTAATGCCACAGACACTCAAGAGTGTGGCTACGTTTTTTAAGACTTCTGGTGTTGTCTGTTTGCCAGGGTTGTAGTGGCCCGGGGACTGATTCTGCGTGTAGTGAGGGGGGCGAGTTTGTATAGGGAGGGTGACAGTGAGCTGTTGTAGACGAGTGTGGCTAGGTTGGGGCAGGACAGGGGTGAGATTTTGTCATAGAGGTGGTCAGTAGCAGAGTAGAGAAAAGAGGGGTTGAGGTGGCGAAGGTTTCCATGGGTAACTGTTAGGCAGTTGGAGGGAGAGGAGGTGGAAGACAGCGAGAGAGTGAAACTAATAAGGTGGTGATCAGAGAATGGGAGAGGATTGTTGGAAAGGTTGCACGGAGTGCACAGATAAGAGTCTAGAGCAGGGATATGCAATTAGCGGACCTCCAGATGTTGCAGAACTGCAAATCCCATGAGGCATAGCAAGACTCTGACAGCCACAAGCATGACACCCAGAGGCAGAGGCATGATGGGACTTGTAGTTTTGCAACAGCTGGAGGTCCACTAATTGCATATCCCTGGTCTAGAGTGTTGCCGTTGGAGTGAGTAGGAGCCTGTATCCATTGGTGTAATTTTGGCAATGATATATTAAGCTCTTCAGAGTTTTTCAAAATCTCTTATGTGGGGGTAGAGCGTAAAATGCCAAAATTACCCTAAGAAGGTACCATCCCTTAAAAGACAAATAAAGACCCACAACATTGCTTTGGGACTTTTCATGCCCCTACTTGGGTTTAATAACCACTTGACCAAAAAGTTGTAAAATAATTTTCACATATCTAATACAATTCTTTAAAAAGGAGGTTTATTTTAAAAACAGATTAGCAAACTGTTTGTCCAGTATGATGTTGTCCTGGACTTGAGATCTAATTTTTTGTTGTTTATCCAATACATTTCGCTAGTTGACCCGCTGCCACGGTTGGCAGGAAAGAAAATCTCTTGATTCCTCCATCAACACAGTCTGTGTTGATTGGGGAATCCCTCCCGCAAAGCTATTGTGTTCTCCCAGCAGGCGGAGCTGTCCTGGCTGTGAGCACACCCAGTGATTATTGCCATCACCATGAAAAGTCCAATAGGCTGGTTGTACTCAAGTTGATCAATCAATCAACTTGGGTACAATCAGTCTACTCAATCATGGTTCAGCAGGGACCGGCCGAGATTCAAACTAGCTTAAAGCTCCACAGGGTGTTCTATTAGGGGTGGGACCTGGTAAGCACCAAGTGAATGCTAGATGCTCCCATGGCTGTTTTATGTGATATGATGCTTCTTGAAGATAACCTCTGCTAAGAAAACCTCTTTTACACAGCACACTTCTTTGTTTTTTTGTCCGAACCTGGCCAAGAATATTATGATATTGTGTAAATAAGCTCATGTGAGTTGGCTGCTTTCTACTAACCATGGGGAAAGAGTTTGTGACCATTGATACAGGGAAAAGCCAACTTTTTCCCTCAGCAGCCTATCACTATGTGCCGTGTGAGCCTTATGGTAAATCCAGCCCTGGGCAGTTGATAATGAAGTCCAGCTTTTGGCAGTTGCTATGTATGAGCTACATTTAAAGTTGATCCAGGGAAAATCCGATTGCCTCTCAAGGGATCAGGAAGGATTTTTTTCCCCTGCTATAGCAAATTGGATGATGCTTTGCTGGGGTTTTTTGCCTTCCTCTAGATCAACTGGGGGTGAAGGATTGTGTATATCAGATTGTATGGTTATATATATATTTTTTCTTTTTCTACTGGTTAAACTAGATGGACTTGCATCTTTTTTCAACCTGGCTAACTATGTAAACTATGTACATGTGATTCCTGTCACCCTTAAAATTATTCAAGGGTGAAAGAGCCTAGGGTGATACAATGAGAACAGGAGGAAGTGAGAGGATGATCAGTAGCAGCCAGAGAACTAGAAGTCAACACAGTGGCAAAGTACAGGGAAAAAGTACATTTTAAGCATAGGTGCTAAACCTGTGGCCCCCCAGCTGTTGCAGAACTACAAATCCCATGAGGTATTGCAAGGCTGACAGTTACAAACATGTCTCCCAAAGGCAGAGGCATGATGGGACTTGGTAGTTCTGCAACAGCTGGAGGGCCACAGGTCAAGCACCCATGTTCTAAAGAATGAGATCCACTTTCAGGGAGGCTCTGTCCATTAGTCATCAAGGTGAAGGAAGAAAAAAATGTTCTCAGATGCTTCTAGAGAGTGAGAAAAGTCCAGAGGTTGTAGAATAGGGATGGGGTAGATGAAGACAATCCACCAGTGTACCAAAGAGTTTGGGATTATCTAACACTGGTGGGTTGCATGAGGCAAAGAACGCATGCATGGACCGACCCACCTGCAGTGTTTGTGTATATGAAAGTTACTCTGTTACTATCTATCTATCTATCTATCTATCTATCTATCTATCTATCTATCTATCTATCTACAATCTATCTATCTATCTATCTATCTATCTATCTATCTATCTATCTATCTATCGATCTATCTATCTATCTATCTATCCTCTATCTATCTATCTCTCTATTTATCTCATATGAAGCTGCCTGTCTATTCTTTGTAGAAAATGCAGACCTAACAGCGGAGCAGACGCCCATCCCTGAAATGAAGACTTGGGGATTTGTGCAGTATTTTTACTAGTAATATATTAACAGATAATAGGATGACCTCAAGGCCACTGAATACAGAGTGAATAACATTTAGCCGAATAGACCATGACAGTCGCTTCTTAAAAGGGTCATGAACAAATGACATTTTCATGGAAAAATAAAGTTTCAGATTGTTATTCAGTTTCCAGGCAGCTTGCTTGCACTATAACACGCTTATAGATAGGGAGCATATGCTTTTTGTTGAACTCTGTACTGAGAAGTATAATTGCTAGTAGGACCACATGTGTATTGTCCCCAATATACATAGGTCATAGAAATATAATGTAACTTCTGCTTATACAATAAAAACCTAAATAAAGTAACTTTTGGCTGTACAAAAATAGACCTATACTACAACCGCCAATGGGGTTGATTTACTAAAATCGGCTTGCAGGGTTTATTTGTCAAAGCTTAAAGTGTTTGTTAAGCCACTGTAATATTTTTATATAATCCTGTGTGTTTCCTAATCCTGTGTGCGCCAGTGTTTGTGCTTTATAAAAAATGCCATCTATACCTGATTTCAGAGCACCACTCGGCGCTCACGCGACCGGTCGGCTCTCCCGATCTGACAGCTAGAGTGGTCGAAAACCCCCTGCTGACATCAGTCGGGAGGAGGAGAGGAGAGGAGAGGAGGAGAAAGCCGGCCGGTCCTGTGAGCGCCGAGCGACACACTGAAATCAGGTATAGGTGGCATTTTTCAGGAGGGGGGGGGGGGGGGGTGACATGAGATGACAGGCAGGGAGGGGAAGGGGGAGAGGACGGGGAGAGCAGAGAGGAGAGCTATAAATGATGAAGGCACGTAAACTGACCACATTGTTGGGGATCAGCAGCTGTGAAAAACCATGGTCAGTTTACAGGGGGAAGGGCAGAACCAGGCAGGATCAGCCAGGTTTTTTAGGTTATACAAGGGGCCACCGTGCTGTTATGCATGCTTTAGGGCAGGGGTCTCCAAACGGTGGCCCGAGGGCCGGATGCGGCCCTTTGCTAGCCTTTATCTGGCCCTCGGGGCACTATTTGTCCCAATGATGGGGCACTATTTCTTCCATTGATACCAATAATGGAGCATTGTTCTTGCCACTAGTACCTATTACTGGGGCACTACTCCTGCTCCTACTGACCACCAACCCTGAGGTCATGTTTATTCTTATTGACACTGGGACATTTTCTACCCCAGTTAGCCACAATCCGGACCCTCTAAAGTCTGAAGGAAAGTAAACTGGCCCTTTTTTTGAAAAGTTTGGAGACCCCTGCTTTAGGGGGGGACAGGATCATTTTTTTTTAGGGTAACAAATATTTTAATGGAACAAGCTAAAGTTAGAATCTGATTGGCTACCATGCACAGCTGCACCAGATTTTGCGTTCTTCGGTTTTATTAAATACCCCCCCAATATGTGATTATTTCATGCCAAACAGGAAGGCTACAATTAATAAATTAAAGGACAACTCTTAGCAACCAGTACCTTCAATCAGTATATATTTAATACATCTATGAAACACTTGTAAAGTCAAAAAGTTTAATCAATTTACCTTTAAAGCTGAACTCCAGACACATAATTTAACAGCTTGTCAACCATACACTGTATATATATATATATATATATATTTCCCATAGCACAAGCAAACAGTGAGTAAGCACATTTTAGGTACACAGTTAACCCTTTGATCGCCCCTGATGTAAACCCCTTCCCAGCCAGTGTCATTAGTTCAGTGACAGTGCATATATTTAGTGTCACTGCTCCCCAAAAAAGTGTCAAAAGTGTCACTTAGTGCCCGATTTGTCTGCCGCAATATCCTAGTCCCGCTAAATCAGTGGTTCTCAACTCCTGTCCTCAGGGCCCACCAACAGGCCAGATTTTAAGTATTACCTTTGGGAGATGCAGACTAGAATGCTGCAATCACTGAGCAGCAAATGATATCACCTGTGATGTATTTCAGTTATCCTGCAAACCTGGCCTGTTAGTGGGTCCTGAGGACCGGAGTTGAGAACCACTGCGCTAAATAAATAGAAATTCCATAAATATCCCATAGTTTGTAGACACTATCAATTTTGCGCAAACCAATCAATATACTCTTATTGGGATTTTTTTTACCGAAAATATGTAGGAGAATACACATTGGCCTAAACTGATGAAGAAATCAGATTTTTTACATTTGTTTATTGGATGTGTATTTTAGCAGAAAGTAAAACTGTGGTTTTTTTTCAAAATTGTCGGTCTTTTTTTGTTGATAGCACAACAAACAAAAACCCCAGCGGTGATCAAATACCACCAAAGAAATCTCGATTTGTGGGGAAAAAAAGGACATCAATTTTATCTGGGTACATCGTTGCCCGACCGCACGATTGTCAGTTCAAGTAACGCCGGGTCGTATCGCAAAAAATAGCCTGGTCATGAACGGAGGTAAAACCTTCCAGAGATGAAGTTGCAAAATACAGTCCTCAATAGCCACAAAGGATAAAAATCCACTTTATGTGCCCTTTCTTTTTGCACACCCAGATTTTGTGAAATGAAAAGTAACAGTGATACCACCGCTGTGCTGCACCTAGCCTGTGAAGAGAGCAGAGCTGTGGGAGGGGCACACCAAACCACACCCACAGAAGACTGCCTGTAGGAAACAACAGGAGGGGCGGAGACAAGATCAGTCACCCTGCACAAGGAAAGAGAGCCTCATTGACCGGTCTTTATTACAGGAAGCTCCTGCACTATCTCAGGCTGAATAACTGCAGAGATCTGGAAGAAACATACAAAGCAGGTTAGGATTTAAAGTGATTGTAAAGTCTTTTTTTTTTAATTAAAAATAACAAATATGTTATACTTGCCTGCTCTGTTGCAGTGGATTTGCACAGAGCAGCCCAGATCCTCCTCTTCTCGGGTCCCTCTTTGGCTCTCCTGGCCCCTCCCTCCTGTTGGGTGCCCCCACAGCCAGCAGCTTGCTATGGAGGCACCTGAGCTGAGTCAAAACTCTGCGTATCCATTCAGACACGGAGCTGCGGCCCGGCCCGGCCCCGCCCCCCATTTCTATTCTCATTGGCCGACTGACTCTGATTGACAGCAGTGGGAGCCAATGGTGCCGCACTGCTATCTCAGTAGAGCTAGAGGGATCTCAGGTAAGTATGAGGGGTGCTGAGGGTGGCTGCTGCACACAGAAAGTGTTTTATCTTAACCACTTCAGCCCCAGAAGAATTTCCCCCTTTATGACCAGAGCACTTTTTGCGATTCAGCACAGCGTCGCTTTAACTGACAATTGCGTGGTCGTGTGACGTTGTACCCAAACGAAATTGGCGTCCCTTTTTTCCCACAAATAGAGCTTTCTTTTGGTGGTATTTGATCACCTCTGCGTCATTTCTGATCACCGCTATAAACAAAAAGATAGCGACATTGTGAAAAAAAAACAGTATTTCTAGCTTTTTGCTAAAATGCATATCCAAAAAAAAATATAAAAAAACGAATGTATTCATCAGTTTTGGCTGATATATATTCTTCCTTATGTTTGATTGGTTTGCGCAAAAGTTGACGCGTTTACAAACGGTGAGAATTCATTTATGGGTTTTTTTCATTTTTATTTTTTACTTGTAATGGCGGCGATCTGTGATTTTTAGGGGGACTGCAACATTGCGGTGGACACGTCGGACACTTTTGACACTTTTTTGGGACCATTGGCAATCCATTATTTTTATTTATTTATTTTTTTATAAAAATATATATATATAAAAAAATAAATAAATAAAAATAAAAAGGGGCAGACTCGATGGACTAC
The DNA here is from genome assembly GCA_018402905.1 of Glandirana rugosa. Lineage (NCBI taxonomy): Eukaryota > Metazoa > Chordata > Amphibia > Anura > Ranidae > Glandirana > Glandirana rugosa. Next base: position 67,421 of record BLSH010074653.1, on the reverse strand, counting down.
TAGTTTTTTTTCTGCCGTCACTTTTCTATGTTTCTATTAATATAAAAATATATATTATACAGCGATCAGTGCTATGAAAATGCACTGATTACTGTGTAAATGTCCCTGGCAGGGAAGGGGTTAACACTAGGAGGCGATTAAAGGGTTAACTGTGTTCCCTGTCAGCGTGTTCTAACTGTGTGGAGGCTGGGTTGACTGGGGGAGGCGAGAAATCGCGGCTCCCATATAGAGGGAGCATATGATCACACTCCTTCTCCCCTGTCAGAACAGAGATCTGTGTATTTACATACACAGAACCCCGTTCTGTCACTGTGGTGGAGCGATTGCGGGTAGCCAGTGGACATAGAGTCCACCCCACCCGCTCCCAGGCTCCCCCTCCACACAGTGAGCATGCAAGCATGCCTCCGGTGGCGCGCGCGCGCTCACGATCCGCGATCTCGCAGCCGACGATATCGAGCCATGTTATTGCCGTTAATCCACGGCAGGCGGTCGGCAACTGGTTAATGCATAGAATGCATTTCGATAAAAAAATCTTATGACTTTACAACCATTTTAAGTAAGAATACAAAGGGCTCCTATATTAAGACAATATTTGTTTCTCCTGAGATTTCAGCTTTAATTTGAGTTTTATAATGTATTATCTACTATATTCAGTTATGGGACTGTGGCTTTTGTTGCATTATTTTACAGCATCCCTACCGGATTACTGCAAGGGCAATGCTGGGACCCAGGGAACACATGACCTGGATTTTCAAAGGCTTGTAAAGTCAAGCTTGGTGGTAGCAATGAGGTATGAGTTAGTGCAGTAGAGCAGAAAATCAATACTAAGATGAAAATTAGGGTCGTCCTGCAAAAGATCACCTCTCAAATTAATTGAAATCTATGTTTGACTGAAGCATACATTTATTCTGCTGTACAAGAAGCAAAATCTTGACAATTCACATTGTGAAAAGAAGGTATCCATTGTGTGTATCCCTACACTTTTTGCTGCATCATCTATAGCAGAAAAGAGCACCTGAGGTATGCCTGTGAGGGTTCTTATTTATCAAGGAAATGATATAGCTAGTGTAGCACCCTCTGTGTACAGTAGGAATATTCACTTGGGCACCTCTGTAGACAGAGGAGCCAGGGATAATTTGTTTGGAGTTAGTTGGCAGAGCTCCAAGGGCTGAGTCTTTGTCGCCTCCCCCTAGCTTCTAGAACTGCTGGAGAATTGTAAAACGTAGAGGGTAGAGGGGCAGAAATGAGGCCTGAATATTTATGGAATCTCTTCCAATCCCTGGATGGGAACGGCCCATGTGGGAGCTGAGTTCAGGGTCAAGTTGCCTGGAGGGAACCCCTATGCTGGGTGGCTCTGCTCCTGGGCAGAAGGAAGGAGCCAGAGAGGGGACCAGAGAGAGAAGAGTCTGGAGCCACAGAAGCCTTGCACACTTTCAGCCTCAGTTAGGCTTAGCTGAAGCCTTCCGGGCAGCCATTGTGACCTGTCCAGCAGGAGGCCCTTTCAGCAGTCACATGTGCCACAGGATTCACCAAAGGGACTGAGTGAGTATCTTCAACCACTACACCCCAGAGCCTATATAGGAGAAGAAACCAGGTGCAATACCCAAAAAGCCTTCTACCAAGGTACAGCGTGCAGCCATTTAACTCTGGCTACACCTCTTGCTTGGGGAAGCTAAAGAGCCACCAGGTGCCATGGCATTTTCTATGCAGATAGAGTGCCTGAATTAAGTAAGTGGAAACCTTTCTTCTTTACCAGTGGACCTGATCAGTTTATCCGACAGGTGGACAGCCTTGTGATTTTTGGTAGCCAGGTACCAGTGTGTGGTGGGGTTGGCAGGGTATCAAGCATTTGGCCTGACTGACCAGGAAAGGGAGGATGGGGTGCAGCCTCCCTTCCTCCTGAACCATGCCATACCTCATTCCCCAACATAGGGAGGGTACCCTGGCAGGGGAGATTTCCCTGGAAAACAAATGTGACCTCATATCCTCTACTGCACATCCCTGGCCCAGTGAATGTGGGGGTATGCAGGGGAGGGACAGAATATGAAGGCCCGCTTGATAAAAGGAGGCCCCCAGATATAGCATCCACTACCTGAATGAATAAGGGGTCCATAGTATCTCTGTTTACAAATTCACAAAAAATATTAGGTAGTAAATAAACAGATCACCCATTTGGAAAAGTTGTGAATGAGTAAGCAGGAGTACTATGTACTCCTTACTCATTCACATAGGGGTGGCAGTATCTGCCCCCCCCCCTTATTTTAAGGAAGCTTCCATATTCTGATAAGTTCTTCCCATGTAGACCACCAAATCCACTGGGCCAGGGATATGCGGATGAGGCCATATTTTTATCAATATGGGACACATTGCTTTGCCAAGAGAGTCTCCCCTAGCAAAATACCCTCCCCATGTTGAGGACATGTAGCCTGGTATGGTTCAGGAGGAGTGGGGGGCTGCACACTCATTCCCTATATTCTGGCAAGTCAGGCTGCATGCTTGCTTCCCTGCCAACCCCACCACCCCTCCAATGTAGATTTAAGGGACCTCATACTTTTTTTTCTTGTACTTGGGGGTGTGGTTTCCCCCCTAAAATAGTATAAAGGTTTGTTATGCATCTTTAGGTGTCCTTTCCCTGCAGACCCCCACATTCACCGGGTCACAGAACTTCACTCAGTACTGTGAACGTCCACTGGAGTGGAATACAGGGGAGGCATTAGGGATCTAATAGATCCTTGATGTCTCCATAAAGAGTACCTGTCATCTGCTCAGTGCTATCACATGGGGGCTTTTTAGCCTATGGACATTTTTGGGTACTGTTGTTTCTGGCCATTTTAAAGACATGAAAAATGTTAAGGCTTTACATGTTTGGTATCTATTTACTCAACAGAACTCCATATTTTATTTCTTATCAAAAAAATAAATATATTATTGTGTTTGTGTGCGCTGAAATTCATTTTGTCCTGAAAACATAGAATTGATAAACAAATCTGTGATATAAAAAAATTGCCACCGTTTTTTGCCTCTGCTTTCAGAAAATATAACATTTTTGGGGTTTCAGATAAGTCTGCGCAAAATATGTTAAAATTGTTCTGGGTGCAAGGTAGTTAATTTTTACAAACAACACATACAACTACATGATAGCCTTTAAAAATACAATTTAAATTAATACCTAGATGGTGTATACATTGTCTAATATTTGCACTGAATAACTTATCCTTTCATCAAAGTTTCATGTCTTACATATTATAATTTATATATTAAATATAAATACCTTACTGCTATGATGGTCATACATGCTTTGATTTTATTATCCAATCAATGTGTGATTCAATCAAAATTATCTGCAAACGATATAATAGCCATAACTTCCCTTCCAATCAATTTAGACTCCATTTAGGTCAGATTCAATCAAATTGAGCCGATCAGCCAGGGTGGGAAAATTATCATTCATTTTGCATTAATTGGCTGCATTTTCCAAATTATTATTATTGTTATTATACAGGATTTATATAGCGCAGACAGTTTGCGCAGCGCTTTACAATATTAGGGCAGACAATACAATTACAATACAATTCAATACAGGAGGAAACAGAGGGCCCTGCTCATTAGAGCTTACAATCTACAAGAGGGAGGGTTGGATAGATTTGGGGACATCCTAACCGATTGGGGTAGGGAGTTCCAGAGGATGGGAGAGGCTCGGGAGAAGTCTTGGAGGCGGGTATGAGAGGAGGTGATGAGGGAGCTGGAGAGCAGGAGGTCTTGGGAGGAGCGAAGAGGACGGTTAGGTTGGTATTTTGAGACTAGGCTGGTGATGTAGCAGGGAGCAGAGTTGTGGATGGCTTTGTAGCTGATTGTTAGGATTTTTAATTTAATTTGTTGGGTGAGTGGCAGCCAATGGAGGGATTGGCAGAGGGGGGTGGCAGACGTTGAACGGTTTGTAAGGTGGATGAGTCTGGCAGCGGCATTCATGATGGACTGGAGGGGGGATAGTCTATTTAAAGGTAGGCCAGTGAGGAGGGAGTTGCAGTAGTCGAGACGAAAGATGACCAGGGAGTGAATCAGGAGCTTTGTGGTTTCATTGGTTAGGAAGGGACGTATTTTAGAGATGTTGCAGAGATTGAGCACTTCATGGCCATTTAGTGTGACCAAACCCCCGTATTTTTGCATTTTTTGCTATATACGTTTAGATGCTTTTAAACAGCCTGGTAGGAGTATATATCATGTGTGCGCTGTAATATGCGTTTTTTGTCTATTGGTTTTTACAAGCAGCACCAATGCGTTTGGTAGGGTGTTCCCCCCCCCAAATATGTATATTTTTTTTCTTGCAGAGATTGAGGCGGCAAGCCTTAGAAAGTGATTGGATGTGGGGCCAGAAAGAGAGTTCAGAGTCCAGGATAACACCAAGCACCCTGACATGTGGGGATGGGTGGATGGTTGTGCCATTGCTCTTGATGGAGAAGTCGGGGGAAATGGCATGTGGGGGAGGAAATATTATGAGTTCAGTTTTGGACAAGTTGAGTTTAAGAAAGAGGGGTGACATCCAGGCAGATATGTCTGTTAATAAGCTAGTGATACGTGAGGAGACTGATGGGGTGAGTTGGGGGGTGGAGAGGTAGATTTGGGTATCGTCAGTGTAAAAATGATATTGAAAGCCGTGGAACGCTATCAGCCGACCCAGGGAAGAGGTGTATATTGAAAATAAGAGGGGTCCAAGAACAGAACCATGGGGGACTCCAACAGAGAAGGGAAGAGGAGAGGAGGAGGAAGAATTGTATGTTACGCTGAAGGTGTGATGGGATAGGTAGGACGAGAGCCACTGATGAGCACAGTCACGGAGACCGAGGGAGTAGAGTTTTTTGAGTAGGAGGGGGTGGTCGACAGTATCAAAGGCAGCTGAAAGATCCAGGAGTGTCCACTGGTTTTTGCAGTTAGTAGGTCATTTGTGAGTTTAAGAAGGGCAGTTTCTGTGGAGTGTTGAGGGCGAAATCCAGATTGAAGGGGGTACAGAAGGTTATTCTTAACAAGGTGGTCACTCAATTGGTTGTAGACGAGGCGTTCTAGGAGTTTGGAGGAAAAGGGGAGCAAGGAGATAGGGCGCAGATTGTTTAGATCGGTAGGGTCCAGGGGTGACTTTTTGAGTATGGGGGTGACCAATGAATGTTTTAGAGCATTGGGGAAGATGCCAGAAGAGAGGGAGAGATTGAAGATGTGAGTTAGAGAGTGCAGGATAGAGTCAGAGGGTGAGTGTAGTATTTGAGAGGGAATAGGGTCCAGTGGACAGGTAGTTAGGTGGGCGTTAGAAAGGAGTTTAGCAACCTCGTTTATAGTAGCAGGTTTGAATAAGGATAGTGTCGATTGTGCTTGTTGACATGGGGTGTCAACTGGGGAGGATGCCTGTAGAGTGGAGATTTCGTCACAAATTGTGTCAATCTTGCTTTTGAAGTGGTTAGCAACCTCCTGGGCAGTGAGTGAGTAAGTGGGCGGAAGCAGTGGAGGACGAAGTAGGGTGTTGAAGGTAGAGAAGAGTTGACGGGGACTGGATGAGAAGGTGTTAATAAGAGTGGTAAAATAGGTCTGCTTGGCAGTGTGGAGGCGATAATTGTATTTATGGAGGACAGATTTGTATTGGTTGAAGTCTTTGAGACTTAGTCTTTTGCCAAAGACGCTCAAGGGCGCGGCTACGCTTTTTGAGGTTTCTGGTGTCGTTTGTTTGCCAGGGTTGAAGGGGTCGAGGCCTGATTTTGTGTGTGGTGAGGGGAGCAAGCTCGTCCAGGGTGGAGGACAGGGATTTATTGTAGATGGCAGTGGCTTGGTTTGGGCAGGACAGAGGTGAGATGTTTTCATTAAGGTGGTCAGTAGCAGAATAGAGGAGAGAAGTGTTGAGTTGGCGAAGGTTTCTACGGGTGACGGTTT
>BLSH010074653.1:43746-59227 GCA_018402905.1 Glandirana rugosa | reverse complement strand
GTGTCTACAATATTATCCTAGGACGGAGGATGTATACTAGAGAAATCCCTGTTAAGGTATGGTAGTAAATCAATTTAGTAATTTATTAAACGGTGATATCGTTACTTACCTTCTTAAACGTAACGTCCCCCAAGAAGGTTTTTTCATACAGACATAACGACTAGCGAGGTGGGTTTTTGCCTTCGTAACGATAGACGGATACGGAAAATTGTAACCATACAGACATAACGACTAGCGAGATGGGTTTTTGACTTCGTAACGATAGACGGATACGGAAAATTGTAACCATTTAGACAAATATGATCGAAGTAGAAGGAATTTGACTTGTGACTTACTGACGAATTTACAGAAACCACTAGACGTGTTAAAAGGCATAGGCAGATAGCAATGCTTCCGTTTTTGGGTGGAGCGATCAGCAATACAGACATACTTTTTTGGAAGAACCCCCTGCAATGCAAATTCTTCCATTCATTGCTATAGTGGCAAATTATTTAATGATTTAACTAAATGATGGTATGGAATTGTCCCTAAAGAGATCATATGTAGGAGGCAGGATCCTATTATAACATCTGTGTTCTTTACACATTAACAGATGTATGTACCTCCATATATTGTCCTGCTTAGACATGCGCGGTTTGTTTCGTTCTGAATTAAAATTCGGACAAATTTTAGTTTTTCTGAGATTCGGATGTATCCGAATTTCCGAATTACAATAGTACTGAATTTAAACGAATCCAAAATAACGGAAAAAAAATTCAGGTGAAATTTGAATTTGAATAATTTTTGAATAGTTTTCGAATACTTTTTGAAATTCGAATAGTTTTCAAATTCCAACAGTTTTCAAATTTGAATTTGAAAAGTCCTCGAATTTGAATTGTTTTCCAATTTCCAAAGAGAACCAAATAGAATAGAAAACAAAGGAATAGAACAGAAAAAAACATTAGACTAGAAAAGAATATAACAGAAAACAAAAGAATAGAATACAACAGCTCTGTTCCCCTCCCTCACATTATATTCTTTCATTTTCTGTTATATTCTCCTCTATTGTATTCTATCTTTTTCCATTCTATTCCTACACTTTCCACTCCACCCCATTCTCCTTGAAATTGGAAAACTATTCGAAAATGATTTGTATTAGAAAACTATTTTAATTTGAAAACGATTCAAATTTAAAAACTTTTCAAATTCAAAAACTATTCAAAATTGATTCGAAAACTTTTCTAATCGATTCATAAACAAAATGAATTCCGAAAATGAATTAAACGATGAAACAAATCTAACTAAACAAACTTATGTAAATAACTAAACAATACTAAACTAAACTAATTTTTTTGCTCTGCACATGTCTACCTCCATATACAGTCCTGCTGTCATAGGAAACCATTGGTGTAGTTCAGATGGTTTGTATGCAGGCAGCTTTGCCCAGGGTTTCATATGTATAATATAGTTCATCAGTACTGAATGGTCACCTGTGCTTTCCAAATATTAGGACAGTTGATATGTCACAGGGGTTCTCCTTAAGCAGTTTAACTATTGTTTCCATGACTTGCAATGAGGTCCCAAATGCATTTATTGATACAGTATACAGTGGAACCTTGGTTTACGAGTAACGCGGTTAATGAGCATTTTAAAAGACAAGCATTTTTAAAAACGAGCAGGATTAAGCCTCTGTGCATACAATACCGCATGTGGCCAGAGGTGCGGGGGAGCTGGTGAGCTTCGGAGACGCTCGGAAGCATTCGGAAATACCAAAAGTGTAAACAGTTCCTGAGCGTTTCCGAATGTTTCGGAGAATCTTCAAGGCTCACCAGCGCCACCACACCTCTGGCCACATACGGTATTGCATACACCAGGCACCCCCGGACCTCTGGTCGCATACAGCACTGCATTGACAAGCAGTCACTGTGGAACAAATTATCTGCGTTTACATTGTTTCCTATGGGGAAACTTGCATTGATATACAAGTAATTTGGATTACAAGCATTCTCCTGGAACAGATTATACTCATAAGCCAAGGTTCCACTGTATATACCACCTCACAGAATGCTAACCCTCATCTAAGGGTATACAAACTGAATATGTCTGAATTTGTTTATCTCTATTCTGGCTTGTTTACTGTTGGAACGGTAAAAATAGGCAGTTACAGGGTGGATAAAAATCAATGATTTAAAAAAAAAAAAAAATTTAAAAATCAGATTTTTTTTGATTTTTATCAAATGTATTTTAATAAAATGCCTTTGGAGTAAAAAATCTATCTAAAAATAGTTTTCTATTTAAGATACTTTAATCATTTAGTTTATTAAGCATTGAGGTGATTGTAGCCGTATTAGTGCAATAATGCCAGAGAAAATTGAGTACTGTCCGTGATACTTTTTTTATTTTCATTTTTTATTTTTAGCTGTTTGGACCTTGAAGAAGGGGAGATACCCTGAACGCTTGTCCTGAAAAATGTTATGTTAGTGCAAATAAAAAAAGTATCACGGACAGTACTCAGTTTATTAAGCATGAAATGGAGCTTAGTTATGTAGCATGAGGCTGTATATTCTGCAATATTTACATTTTTGGTAAACTCATTCAATTAATCCAAGCTTTGCAAGCTGAGATAACATGCATTGCATTGATGCAGTCACACAATGTCACAGTAACCATGAGATAAAGCAAAGTTCTGGAATATTCCTTTATCCCATTGTTTTGCCAATCTATGTACACTACAAACTGTATGATTGAATGGCTTCTTATATCGCTGTTTTACTAACCTGACAGATTATTATTCTAAATAGGAAACCTTCATTTTGTTTGCAAATATTAAAGATTCTAACTATCTGCAAGAATAAGTCCTTACATTTAAAGAGCTCCTGTCATTTCAGATCCATCATGGCAGCGCCTGTTAGTGGGCATCCACTCACCTGCTGCCACCACGTCCCTCACCTTGTTGTGTCACTGCCACATCACCAGCCGTCCCATTATAGTGAATGGGACTGCCGGTGAGTGAACAGCGGGTCAGAGGAGGAGTCGCTGCGGGACAGAGATGACAGGTGCTCTTTAAAAATTATAATTCAAATCGACTTGATTTAAATCAAATCTACCTTGGGCAGTTAAGCATTGTTTTTATGATTAGCCCTTAAAGTGGAACTTCAGTCATTTTTTCATCTTTCCTTCTATTAAATCCTCTGCCCTTGTTGTTCTAACTTTGGATAGTAAAACCTTTTTTTCTGCCAGTAATTACCTTATCCAGACCACTTCCTGTTTCTTGTCTGGTCATTAGCCTAGGCTTATGACATCATGCGCATCTCTCTTTCTCTCACTCTTGTGAAAGTTTGCCAGGAAGGGAGGGGGGATGAGTCATAAGAGTGCCAATTAGAGCTACATGGCTGGAGGTGTGCCTCTGTGTGTCTGTGTAAATCCAGGAAGTGAACAGGCAGCAGCTTCAGCTGCCCACAGTCAAAATGGCTGCAGCCAGACTTAGGGGAGAGAGATTTCTGCAGCATATTTGGCGAGTACAGAATTACAGTATATATAAATTAATATGCAACGTGGTTGGAGGGAAGCTTCAGAATGGCAAAGATGTTTTTATTACAAATTATGTGAGCAGACTGCAGTTTCTCTTTAAGCTGCAAAGGCAAGGGGATGTACACATGCCAAAGCCCTGATGCTTTGCAAAAATAATACCCCCTATTCGGTAGGGCAGTACTTCTGCCAAACGGGACCCCCATTCAAGTGAATGGGGCCATGCTGCAACCAACCCTGCAACTGTGTGCAATGCACGCAGTTACAGCAAAGGGGTGCAGGCTTTATAGGTGTAAAACATGTGCAGAGGTTGTGTCTCCCCCCACCCTACCCTACCTGCTGAGCTGGAGGTAACTGAGTAGAAAGGGTAAATGTCTTTCCTGCACTTTGCGCCAAGGTTACTGCACTCTGCAGGTCATACCATATACATAGAACTCACTAAATGCACTAAATCCTGGGGAAAGACTGCCATGATGTAGCTGTTACTCTGTTGGAGTGAATCACCCCCTTGGGGGGGGGGTGATTGGAGCCCGTTCGGGGTGCAGAATCATGGACTCTAAGGGACTGATGTTGCTTCTTGGGGATATATTACCTACATGGACTCTTGCTTTGAAAGGCATGCTTTATGGACGTTGCCATCTGCCCAAGGTACAGTCACTTTATGTGGCACTAGAGAACTTTGTATAGGGAACTCTGTGGAGGAGTCTTTGGGAACTGTTACCGTTATCTGAAACTACCTCAGTAAAGGATTTTTATTTGCTCACTTATTTGCCTAGTCTGATGTCTCTTAAAGGGGTGCATGCATGGCGTATCAAAAGAACGGGGTTTAGAACAAGGGGACTGAAGTTAAAGAAGACACAGTACATGAGTCTAACAAGTAGAATGCTGTCTAGAGGAAGCTAGTATGTTGTTGGTAATGATTACAGTGTCTGTGTCACATGTAGAAGCAGCCAATCAGCCAGGAGATGTAGTAAATTAAGGATGATGCAGGGATCAGATTTGGCACCACATCCAAAGGTTCAATTAGATATGTAAAAAAGCACAAGAGGTAGGACTTTTAAGGTGCCCAGTTCAAGAAAATAGATTAGCAGTATTAATATAAAAATATGAATTTTATTAATTTATACATTAAAAATTGTTTTGATTTAAGAAAAAACATATCATTTCATACAAAGAAGAAATCATCAAATGACTTAGCAAAAGCGCAAGCTTTACATGTTTCGCCAGTATTCGGCTTCCTCAGGAGACTAAGAGTGCTGCATATGAGGAAATAATAAAAATAGAAAAATATAATATAAGAAGACATTGAAATTTAAATAGTAATACAGAACAATATTTGACGTAGGCATTTTCATGCATATATATTGTTAACAAATCAAAGCATATACCAAAGTGGACGCACCAGAAAAATTGTGAGACTCCAAACCAGTAAGAGATAAAAAGGCAATTGAATAGGCTAGACTCAAAGCGACCTCAAACCTTTTTTAACTCTTACTGGTTTGGAGTCTCACAATTTTTCTGGTGGGTCCACTTTGGTATATGCTTTGATTTGTTAACAATATATATGCATGAAAATGCCTACGTCAAATATTGTACTGCATTAATATTTAAATTTCGATGTCTTCTTATGTGATATTTTTCTATTTTCAGTATTTCTTCATATGCAGCGCTCTTAGTCTCCTGAGGAAGCCAAATACTGGCGAAACATGTAGAGCGTGCACTTTTGCTAAGTCATTTGATGATTTCTTCTTTGTATGAAATTATATGTTTTTTCTTAAATCAAAACAATTTTTAATGTATACATTAATAAAATTCATATTTTTATATTAATACTGCTAATCTATTTTCGTGAACCGGGCACCTTAAAAGTTCTACCTCTTGTGCTTTTTTACATATCCAGCCACAAGATGGGTGACATGGCCAAAGTGTCAGATACTCTAGTACTGAACGGGGTTATGTGCTTGGCACCTTCACTAGCAGTCAGTTCTCTACTTTCTGGGATTGGACCCGCAGCACAGAGTGCCTAGGGATTCAGCCTGGAGTCACAGGAGAGAAAGTTAAAGTAATGAGGCCTTGGGGTGAGAAAGCAAACCCAGGGACTGAAGAGAGTATGGTTCCTGTATCCAGTAGCAACACGGGAATAGTCACTAGGAGTGAAGTGACAGTATTGCTGAGTTGGTGGAGACCAGTGCATGCTCTGAGGCTTCCAGCTCATAAATGCTGAATACCAGGAGAGAGAAGTGTTCTCTAACATAAGCGTGTCTGTAGTGCTGAAGTGCCAAAAGTGTAAAGAAGTTCAGCCATGGATTACAAAGAGTTAAATGTGCAAGTTGCTGCTCACTTCTAAAGTACAGAGACCAGCCTTAATGATGTTTTCACATCTCCCTGCATAGTTTAGGCATTAGTGAGGGCAGTTTCTCAGTGCCCCCCACTTGGGAACCTTAAGCCCTGCCCACAACATCAGCATAATGTGCTCTGGTCTATGTGCCAAACTATGGGTTTGGATCTCCTTTGCACTCTTTTAATATTTACCCAAGGATGGCAATCTGAAACATACTGTAAAACTCAACCTGAAGACCACAGGTTTAGATTTATCCATCGCTAAAAAAAAAACAGCAAATTCATTGTACATGTTTTAACCACTTCAGCCCCGGAAGGATTTCACACTTTAGGACCAGAGCCCTTTTTGCGATTCGGCGCTACGTGGCTTTAACTGACAATTGCGCGGTCGTGCGACGTTGTACCCAAACAAAATTTGCGTCCTTTTTTTCCCACAAACAAAGCTTTCTTTTGGTGGTATTTGATCATCACTGCGTCATTTCGGATCACCGCTATAAACGAAAGAAGAGCAACAATTTTGCAAAAAAACACAAATTCCTTACTTTTTGCTAAAATACAAATCCAAAAAAAAAAAATACAAAAAAACATTTTTTTTCATCAGTTTTGGCCAGTTTATATTATTTGTGATAAAAAAATCGCAATCAGCGTTTATTGATTGGTTTGCACAAAAGTGGCCGTATTTACGGATGATGAGAATTCATTTTTGGGGTTTTTATTTATTTTTTTTTTTTTACTAGTAATGCCGACGATCTGCGATTTTTAGCGGTACTGCAATATTAGGGCGGACATGTCGGACCATTTTGACACTTTTTTTGGACCATTGGCATTTATACAGCGATCAGTGCTATAAAAATGCACTGATTACTGTGTAAATACCATTGGCAGTGAAGGGGTTAACCTGCAGGGGGCGCTCTAAGGGTTAACTGTGTTCCCTGGGCGTGTTCTAACTGTGGGGGGACTGCCCTAGCAGGGGAAGGGAAGTGATCACAGCTTCCATGTAGAGGAAGGCTGTGATCACAGCCCTTCCCCCTCTCACAGAACGGAGGTCCGTGTTCACTTACACAGATCTCCGTTCTTTCACTCCGGGGGGGGGGCATCGCGGGTAGCCGGCGGCGATCGAGTCCGCCGCACCCGCTCCCTGGCCCCCCCGAACACAGTGAGCGCACGTGCACCTCCGGCGGCGCGCGCACGCTCACAGTGCGCAATCTGGCAGCCGCCGTCGTATGACGGCGATTTGCGATATCGAACCACTTTGTCGCCGTCAACCTGCGGTTGGCGGTCGGTAAGTGGTTAAACTACCAATATGGTTTTGGACTTCTGGAGGAAGTCCACGCAAGAATTATAACAACATACACGCTAAAATCTAAACAGACAGTGAAATATTGATTTAGACCTAAAAAGTATTAAAAGTATTATACTATTAGTATAGAAAAAAGTAGCTCCATATCTGGTGACATTGGTGTCACATTCAGCAAGGTCTTCCATCTCTGTTGGACATCATTTCAAGTCTCAAGACTGATGATTAAAAAAAAAAAAAGTCCAAGATAATAGAAACTTCCATGTTTACTCATTTTGTTGGTTGTTTCCCTGCGGTTTTCAAGGAATACCTGTCTTTTACTACTGTCACTCAAGCTGTCCCAGCGGACATCCATTTACTGTGCTGGCCTCTTGTTCTATTTTATTTTTAATGCTCCTATCCCCCTTCCAATTCACTTTTTTTGTTTAGCTATTATTTCCCCAATCGCCTTCTAGTTAATCATGTCATCAATTCGGTTGTCTCCTTAGTTGTTGAGTTAACGTTGTTTTCTTCATTTCCTTGGGAGGAATGATGCTGTACAATCCCCCTTCGTCTCCGAGACGTTGTCGCCATTTGGAGTCAACGCTGTTTAAAAGGAAAACTTGCTCAGCTCCCCCTCCCGCTGTGTCGTTTCCTAACTGACATGATTGATGATTACATCAAAAATAGTTCCAATCCCCTCTGACACTTTGTAAAGGCAACAACGGATATTAGTGTCCATTACAACGCGGGTGGATGAAAATGGTGCACTAAGTTGTCAAACAATGGCCTAAAGGTTGAAAAGTTTCTCCAAGTTTTTCTTCTCCTTGAAGAATGGAAAGTGCAGATTGTCCGAAAAATGATATTTTCAATGTTTTAGGGCAAGGATATATTGAACATAGGCTATATGAACCATATTAATAGCTTAATATATAATCTTCATAATAAGTGTAGCCATGAGTAGCTAGTAGTAGTGGTTCATCTTACAGCTGCCCTCAATCACACCATATAGCACACATCCAGAGCCACTGAACAGGCCAGCTCTTGTTTTTGTTGTTTTATTTAGGGGAAATAACTTGGATGGGGATAAGGGGTGACTGTGGGATGCCCAAAGAATTATGGTACACAAATTCCATATACAGTCCTGTATATGCACTCTTGCACTGCAGACTATCCCTCTGCAGACTGTTACTCCTCACAACTCTCTAGCACTCAACTTGCTGACCGTCTCTCTAACAGTTCCTCTCTAGCACAGAACTTGCAGATTATCGCCCTTTTACTCCTCTCCAGCACATCACTTAGTTTCCAGCCTGAAAGGAAATTTATCAAGCTTCTCTACTCCTTCCTCTTCACCGTGGCTAGCACATGGCGAGGCCTACTCTGTGTTTGCAGGACCTCAGGAACACCCATTACAGGCCAGGGATCACGGGCCCCTGAATGTGTAGCAAAGTACTTGAGTGCTAGCCGGGCCTTTGATGGACTACAACTCCCAGCCCATCTCTCTTCCAGATCCCTCCGACCTGCTTTTCCTCAGTGACACTCCTTCCCCTGACTAGCTCCCGAGGCTTCCACAGACTGTCCACTATTCCTCTCCCAGCCTGCTCCAGCACTTTCTCCCCCAGCTCACAGGGACTGTCACTCACCAAACTGGTGGATCACTTTAAAGTCTCTCTCCGTGCAGCACCTCCGCTGTTCTTCTGTTCCCTTGTGTGACTCCAGGAATCCCCACCATTCCTGGCTGCACCCAAACCTCCAGGCCTCAAGGTCAACCCCCCAGACTGGGGCGACCTCCAGGGCAGGGGCCGCCACAGGGCCTCTGCTAAATCTCCAGACTTCCACCTGACACACTCCTCCCAATTGGGCTGAGAGTATTTAAGGAGGCCTGTTCCCTGCCAATCCTGCTTGGGGATTGGTCAGAGCTCCTTAGAACACTCCAGATGAAGTTCCGTAAGGTCTGGCAGCCCTGGATTGCTTATTCCCAGCCCACTAGGTTCGACCAATCTCTCCTTTCACTTTAAGTGGCCCCCCGGTGCTTCCCTCGTAGACCCACCCTTACTTTTTCTCACTTTCCTTTTTCCTTCCTTTTCATTTTCCTATTCTTCTATCTTCCTCTCTTTTTCTCTTCCTTTAATCCTCTATGCTTCTACTACTGGCATGATCTAAGCCAAACAGTGGCTGACCTGTTCATAGGTCAGGGTGATTGTCACCCTTGCCCCTGCAGAAACTGATATTGTGATCTGTCACGCGATGGTGATTGTCTCTCCTCTCTTGGTCATATCAATCGCAGAGGCCACTTTTTTCTCCTGCATGGTTGCCCAAGACGCAAATTCGTATAATGTAAAGCTGCTCTAAAGCTCCACTATTTAGTAGCTCCACTGTCTTACGGTGGGCACCCTCATTACATGACAGCTTGCTGACTATACTGGTTTCCTCTATCGCAATTTCTATGTTTAACGACTGCACTATAGGTAACAAATATCACAGATGTCTGCTTACATTTATTGTCTCATTATGCAATGTCACATGATTTTCCCATTTTGTTGTCTGATTATGCCTGTTTTCTCAATAAAACTCATTGTAAAAGAACACTCCAGATGGCTCCACCTATCTCCCAGCTCTCTCACCAGAAACCCTCCCCAAGGTTTCTAGAAAGAAGTGGGAGGTCCTGGTGACCTCATCTGTTGAACCAACTCAATCCTCCATGAGCCACTCCCCCGGCCCAGATCAAAACATTCAGCTCTGCTCTTACACTCAGGCCTGACTAAATTTTACCTCACCTAGCAAAACCCTGCTAGACAAACGCACCTACCCTATGGGGGCGCTACATAAGTTATTAACGTTGATTGGTTCAAAGCCCATAATAGAATTTACAAAGCAACAATCTTGCTTACCACAGAATAACAAAATTAGCAGTAGCTGCTTGAACCAATCAGTTCAGTGATAAATTAAAGTAGAACTAAAGGAGAAACCTTTTTTTTTAATGTAGCGCTTCTCCCTGTAGGAACTAATTAGACTTAGAAGGTTCTTTCCCCAACAGTGCAGAGACAGTCAGACACACAGTAACAGCCTATTTACTCCGGCTCATTGAATAGTCTAGGGCAGGGATATGCAATTAGCAGACCTCCAGCTGTTGTAGAACTACAAGTACCATGAGGCATAGCAAGACTTTGACAGCCACAAGCATAAAACCCAGAGGCAGAGGCATGATGGGACTTGTAGTTTTGCAACAGCTGGAGGCCCGCTAATTGCATTTCCCTGGTCTAGGGGTTTGTCTTTTTGAAGTTAATTTGTTAGTAGGAATTGGGGAGGGGATTTGGGGTGATGTGAAATACTCCAAAATGCTTCAGATATGGCAAGACTGGAACAGTCTGTGGGTTCATGGCTGGGAGCCATTAAGTAGCTTGCAGAACAGATATGTCTAGATTGGAATAGTCTATCTGTTCATGGCTGGGAACCATGAAGTAGTTTGCACAACATAAATGGCTAAACTGGTGGTGTTCATGGCTGGAAACCATGAAGTAGCTTATAGAACAGATATGGCTAGATTGGAATACTATATGGGTTTAAGGCTGGGAACCATAATGTAGCTTGCAGAACCGATATAGCTAGACTGGAACAACCTGTGAGTACAAGACTGGGAACCATGAAGTGACTTGCAGAACCGGTATGGCTAGACTGGAACACTCTGTGGGTTTACAGCTGGGAACTATGAACTAGCTTGAAGAACAGATATGGCTAGACTGGAACAGTCTATGTGTTCGCAGCTGGGAACCATGAAGTTGTTTGCAGAACAGATATGGCTAGACTGGAATAGTCTATGGTTTCAACGCTGGGAACCATGAAGTAGTTTGTAGAACAGATATGGCTAGACTGGGGGGTTCATGGCTGGGAACCATGAAGTAGCTTATAGAACAGATATGGCTAGACTGGAACAATCTGTAGGTTATTGTCTGGAAACCATAAAGTAGCTTGCAGAACAGATATGATGCTCTACTTACAGAAACTTGGAACAGGAGCAGTCCATAGGTGCAGCCTCCTAAGCAACTCAGCATTCAGTCCCCAGGTCACTAGGGGCAAGCAGCCCCCTCCTCTCAACTCACTGATCCATCCCCTCAGAGGGGAACAAAGACAATCTCCTCAGGGCTCCAGGCTTATTAACACAACAGCATCCTGGCCACCAACTGGCCACACCTCCCCAAGGATTGGCTAGGCCCTGCTCAATATTTAGGCTGGTCATTTGAATTCTCCCCCTCTAAACTCTAGAAACTTCTTTGAGAGGTAGGGGAAGCAAACTGCCAGCCTGTGAAGCCCAGACCAGACTAAACAATCACTCAATCACCAAAACTAAATGTATATAGCAGTCTAACTTTAAGGCTGCATTCACACCATTGCGGTGCAAATTCCAGCCTGTTTGCTGCTCCTCTCCATTCTCGCTGCTAATTGGCTGCTCGGGGGGGGGGGATGTGCAGTGAGGAGGGGAAAGATCCCACGTAAAATCGCTGTTCAATGCGTAGCACATCTGCGGGTCAGATATGCTCTCCAATTGAACAGAATGGCCTGGGAATTTGCACCGCATTGCGAATGCACCGCACCTATGTGAACCCGACACATTGAAAGCAATGTGTTTTCAAGTGTCATGCGAACTGAATATGGTGTAAGCCGCATCCAATTCGCGTTGGTGGGAACCGAGCCTGAGGGCGCTACATCCATTTTGGATAGCGTAAATGAGAAGATGAAGATGATTTTAGAACACTAATATGGCTCCATGCGGCTGAAACAGGCTTTTCCCACACACTGTGAAGATGATTTTAGAACACTAATATGGCTCCATGCGGCTGAAACAGGGTTTTCCCACACACTGTGAAGATGATTTTAGAACACTAATATGGCTCTATGCGGCTGAAACAGGCTTTTCCCACACACTTTGAAGATGATTTTAGAACACTAATATGGCTCCATGTGGCTGAAACAGGGTTTTCCCACACAGTTTGAAGATGATTTTAGAACACTAATATGGCTCTATGCGGCTGAAACAGGCTTTTTCCACACACTGTGAAGATGATTTTTAAACACTAATATGGCTCCATGCGGCTGAAATAGGCTTTTCCCACACACTGTGAAGATGAATTTAGAACAGTAATATGGCTCTATGCCCCTGCAATAGGCTTTTCCCACACACTTTGAAGATTATTTTAGAACAATAATCTTTCCCTTAAAGCAACAGCTGGAACCTTTCCCTGTACAACTTGGAGATGATTTTAGAACACTAATCTTTCCCTTAAAGCAACAGCTGGAACCATTCCCTGTACAACTTGATGATAATTTTAGAACACTAATCTTTCCCTTAAAGCAATAGCTGGAACCTTTCCCTGTACAACTTGATGATTTTAGAAGAATAATCTTTCCCTTAAAGCAACAGACTCTACCTAGTCCAGTCAGATCGTTCTGTGCAGCAGGATGAGGTGTGCAATCTGTCCCTCAAAGCAGCAGTACTAGTATCTCTCCCTAGTCCACAATCAGATCATTCTGTGCAACAGGATGAGATGTTCTGCAATCTGTCCCTCACAGAGCCAGCAGCATCCTCTCCCTAAACTATCCTGAGAGCATATGACATGCAGCATGGTGACTGCAGCCCCATATAGAGGCTGGGTCACATGGTGCACTGGCCAATCACAGCCATGCCATTAGTAGGCATGGCTGTGATGGCTTCTAGGGAAAACCAGTGAAATACTTGTTGATTGGCTGCCCTTGGCAGCTTTTCAACACGTGGAATAAAATACCAGAACCCCAGACCCGAACCCGGACTTTTTTTGAAAAGTCCGGGTTCGGGTCCGGGTCCCGGACACCCAAAAGTTTGGTACGGACCCGAACTTTACAGTTCAGGTTCGCTCAACTCTACCTGTCACCTTGCACAAGAAGAGAGAGCAGCTGTGACCGGTCTTTATTACAGGAAGCTGCTGCACAGAGGTAAGGTCTCATCTTCATTTAAGATGAACAGAGACATGCCTGACGTTAACTGGAATTCTCAAACTGCTATTACAAGCAGGAGCAGGGATGTAATGGAAGCACTGAATGGGGTTTCTCTAAAACAGTTAGTAAAAAGCCCAACCCGAGGTGATCATATTCTTGACCTAGTACTGACAAATGGGGATCAACTGTCTGATGTTGAGGTGGGGGAGAATTTGGGTTCTAGTGATCACCAATGTCGTTGGTTTGATATTAAAACAAGAACTGAAAAATCATATACAAAAACAAAAGTTTTAAATTTTAAACGGACAAATTTTGCTAAAATGGGGAAATTTCTAAAAAATGAACTGAAAGGTTGGAGTAAAATGACAGGAGTAAGTAATCAGTGGGCACTATTAAAGTCTACCATCCTGGAGGCAACTAGATTATATGCCAGGAAAGTTATTAAGAATAAACGGAAGAAAAAACGAATATGGTTCACCAAAGAGGTAAGTAGGATAGTAAAGGGAAAAAATGGCATATAGAAGATTCAAGGAAACAGGAGGTGCAGCTGACAGAGAGGAGTATAAAAATAGACAAAAGGAGGCCAAACACATTATCGGTGCTGCAAAAGCACAGAAAGAGGAGGAAATTGCTAAGTCTATTAAGGAAGGAGATAAAACCTTTTTTAGGTACATTAGTGATAGAAGGAAAAAATACAATGGGATCACTAAAATGAAAACTGGGCACAACACATATGTTGAGGGAGACCAGGATGTAGCAAACCATTTAAACAATTACTTCTGTTCAGTCTTCTCAGAAACAGACTGCAATAATGATAACAAGTTAGGGAATCATTGGTTCTAGTAATGATGGTTCATTTCTAGGATTTCTGGAGACAGAGGTAGCTGAGGAACTGGCTTGGTTAAAGCTTAATAAAGCAATGGGCCCTGATGGTATTCATCCCAGAGTTCTAAGAGAACTTTGTAATATAGTTGTTGGACCATTAACAAATCTTTTAAATAAATCTCTTCTAACAGGAGAAGTTCCCCATGACTGGCGGATAGCTAATATTGTACCTATCCACAAGAAGGGCAGCAAGGTGGAAGCTGGCAATTACAGGCCAGTGAGTTTAACATCGATTGTAGTCAAGGTAATGGAATCACTTCTCAAAAGAAGGATCAGCGATCACCTAAAAATACACAGCTTGCTGGACCCAAAGCAGCATGGCTTTACTGAGGGCAGATCGTGCCAGACAAATCTGATTGAATTCTTTGACTATATTACCAGTGTTTTGGACCAGGGTGGTGCTGTGGACATAGGGTATCTTGATTTCAGCGAGGCATTTGATACAGTTCCACATAATGATCTGATACAAAAGTTGTACAAACTGGGGCTTAACCCTTGGGTGGTTCAGTGGATATGCAGTTGGTTAAAGGAGAGATCCCAGAGTGTGGTTGTAAATGGGGTTCACTCAGAACAGAGACCAGTCACTAGTGGGGTACCACAAGGCTCTGTACTGGGTCCTCTTCTATTAACCTATATGTAAGTGATATAACTAAAGGTTTGCTGGGCAATGTATGTCTCTTTGCTGATGATACAAAGGTGTGTAATAGGGTTGATATCCCTGGAGGTGTCTGTAACATGAAACATAATTTGGCATTGCTGGAAGATTGGTCAAAGCAGTGGAGACTGCAGTTCAATATTTCTAAATGTAAAATAATGCATCTAGGGAAAAAGAATCCGCTTTGAGAGTACAGCATTGGGGGTACAGTGTTAGCCAGCACTACAGAAGAAAAAGATTTGGGGGTGCTTATTTCTATAATTCAAGGACTTCAGCGAGAATTTTACAAAATAGGGGGTCTGGAAAGTGGTAAAAACAATGGGCAGAGACTTGAGCAAGATAGAATAGTTATAGAAAAACATTCACACCAGAGGTCTTGACCTGTGGCATAAGATTCACTCCAGAGTGATTTCTAGATATATCTCCTTAGTCTTGGAGGAAGGAGGACGACCACTAGGGAGATGACTAGTAGGGTCTTAATATAAATGAAAAGGGTGACGGACCAATGTGACAAACGAGTAAAACGTTAGTAGACTTTATTCGTGGGGGTTTAGAAAAAGAAGACATCACGACCGATTGTGACATGGGGGTTACGACATGAGAGTTTCGCCTAAGAAAAAGGGATCTACGTAATAAAATGTAAATCTTTATAACTTGACGTCAGAGGTGACGAAACTGGTTAGAAGGTCGTTACGGTTTAATACAAAGTACAATGTCTGTGGAGGTCCCTATAGTTGGGATAATGTGTGGAAACATAGTAGTCGTTTCTCTGTATGTAACGGGTCGTTTGGAAATCAATATAGTGAATGTATATCCAATTATCTTCTCCTGGGTCATGTCTCGGAACA